>JACSZP010019455.1:0-12175 GCA_016161895.1 Pinna nobilis
ACTGGGCATCTTAGGCTTGTATGTATGTTTGATGATGATACCATGGCGGCAATAACACAAATGCTAACAAAGGTTTCACATGTAATCTTACCTTTTTAAGAGACTTTGCAAGAAGAAAGTAAAAAAAATTATTAATACATGTACAAACCATTTTCTAACAGTAAACCTTTATTTCGATGTCGATCATTTGATATTCGCCGAGCTTAGTTCTCCAATTTCGCAGCGAGACTGTAAATTACCTCATGTTGTTTCTGTCAAACGATATAAGTTAGGACTCTCGAAGACAAAAAGGCAAAATATAAATTCAAAGCAGTCAAACAACATTTCTAGTACTCGATTATAACAGTTCTTCTGAACTACGATATAAATTGTTCAATTTTTGACTTTCTTTCTTTGTAAAAACATGTATTTTGAAGCTGAGTAGTAGAGATAAAATAGTACTATCTCTTTTTTTAGCAGTGAGGTCTCATTAATCCGGACTCTTTCGTCCCAAAGCAAATAGTCCGGATAACTGAGGCAGCCGTATTACTGAAACAACACCTCTATAATGATCCGTACAAATAAAAAATTCCAGGAATTTTTTGTCCGGGAGGTACAGTATCCGGAATATTGTCGTCCGGATAAATGAGGCTCGACTGAATATGATGAAAAGTTTTTTTTAACTACGATGTATTTCCTAAGCATGGATCTTGTGAATTTTGTATTGCAGGCATAGTTAACTTAAAAAAATGACTCAACTAATAGGGTTTACATGAACAAAGAAGTAAGATTTTAAAAGAGACCGTTCTCAGCATAAGAAACAGTATTTTGACTATTTCTATTGGTATATTTTATGCCGCCATGTTGTTAACATATTTACATACGTGTTTGATATACAAAGTTGATATTTACAGTTCTCAGTCCTGTCGATAAATATTCAATTTATGTCGCAGCTGAATCTGGTTCGATAAAAATTCTATTTTCGTCTTGAGATATTCAAACTTTTGAGAGCCGGAGAATTATAGTAATTCTGACTGCTTATTCTGTTTATGTTCACAGTTTATTAGGCACCACGTAGTAACACGTCAGCTGGTTGTGAGGAAAGCTCTGTCATTTCCATCGCAATGGACACGGCTATGCTTTTTGAAAGTGAAATGATTGGATTATTGATAATTACTTAGACACTGTGAGTCATAAACTATGGAGTATACCAGAAATGGTATTCTTTCTGTACTAGATGTCACAGTTAGGTGTAAATGGAAAATTTATAATTGTGTCTTTTGTGAACTACATGTATATATCTATTTTCACATCAAGCATGCAAAAATAAGCTTGACTTTAGCCAAGAACATTATTGATAAAACTTTCTCTAGTTATGTGTATTTAGTGAGAATTTTAATTTAAAGCTTTTCATTTCGAATCAGTCAAATGTACAGACAGAATATAAAGTGTGATAAAATTGTACAAAATGAAATGTAGGCCTACATGTATACCCTCTCTCTCTCTCTCTCTCTCTCTCTCTCTCTCTCTCTCTCTCTCAGATTCAGTACATCTCACAAGATGGCATCATAAACCCTACATTTTCATTGTCTATATCATTTCCACTTTATACACAATTTGTCCCACTTTTCTTGACCCCATCTTGCGTTATATCAACATAAAGTATGACATATTTGCCTCATTTTCTATTTTAGAAAAGTAATCTTGCATACAAAAAACCCCCAAAACAGACTGATGAAAGTGATGAATGAATTGCCGCATAACTAAACCATTTCCAAAATCTAAAGTGTTTTTGAAATATATTTGAAAAAGCCCTTTAAGTGTTCCTTTTCTTGTTTATCAGGTATTTGATAGAAATAAAAACATGCAATGTAAAATGACATAAAATCATCAAAATTCACAAAAATAAACTTTAACTCAAATTTGTCGTATGTTACCTTTATAAATTAAGGTCAATGTCACTATACAGTGATGCACAAATGTAAATGCAAGGGGAGGTAACTTTGGAGATCGTTTTGAATTTGTCAGTATGGAAGGTACTGAAATATTAACTCGCCATTTTTTTTATTTATGACTTTATGTTTCTTTAGACATTAATTTTTCTGTGTAATGATATAAATAAGCGCCTATGTATAATGTCTATGAAGAAAAATTAAAAAGAATCACGGCAATCTTTGGTTTGTGAAAATGTTGGTCCAGCCACATGTGTCACATGCAAACGTAGAATTCATAGACAAATGACCTCTAGATAGATTGTCATAATGTATAGTATGGTATTGTTGATTAACGTCCCACTCAAGAATATTTCACTCATACGGAGACGTCACTGTGTGCCGGTGAAGGGCTACAAATTTTGCCTATACTCGGCACTGTTGGCCGTAGTACGTAGAGGGTTTTTTAACATGCCAACACCTACTGTGACACGGGACCTAGGATTTTACTGTCTCATCTGAAATACAGGGACGGCCAATCGCGGAGTGGTGCTACACGGCTCGAACCCGGATCTTTCGATTCGAAGCCGAACACGCTAATCACTCGGCCACGAAGGCCCCGATTTTCATAATGTAAGATTTGTTATATCTTTCCGAGACCACCTGAAGAAATATATGGCTTTTGTACAGAGGTGATCTTTGAAGCAAGACTGGCTGGAAATTCTCTATTTACCTCACATTGTAGCTTTCCTATACCTAAAATAATAATCAACACATCAAATAATCTTGATCCCGTTGCACAATATTTCAACTCGTTGTTGAATATAAATATGAACTTACCCATGATTAAAGTTGTGGTTGTGTTAACTCTAAAATTAATCTTTTATAAGTTGACTCGTAATTAATAATAAAAACAATTCTGAAATAGCGTTGTATAACGTAGTTAGCTACATTGAAACTTCAAGCCAAAATTGTAACTTGTAGTAAGTGGCTAACTACAAGGTAATTTAACAATGCATTGTGCAACTGGGTCCTGGTCTTAAACCGGTGTTGCACACAGAGAGGAAAAATTAAATAACAAATCGGTGACGTGATGAATATGATATAAGCGACATTCGTAAGATAAGAAGAATGGTATGGGAGTAACCTACCTGCCCCCATATTTGACTCTTTTCTATTGATACATAAAATTTGATATACTTATATACTTAATTTGATTTTATTTATAATGGATCGGCCTGACTTAAACATGCACATATAATTATAAGGTAAGTATGTTAAAGTTCTTTGAGACGTTTTCTACTTAAGCTTCAATTAATGACCTCTTTACTTAGATGTATATGGTCAAGCAAACTCGATATATTTAAACTTGTTCCATGCAACTTTGAACCTTTATAGAATCCAATGTGTAAAGTAGAAAATACTTTGGAGACTGTCTACATATGACAGTCCTGGGTATTTTTTTTCTCGGATGAACAGGTGTCCAGTTTTCCGGAATATAATTCAAATTTTTTTTTTGAAAGAAACGCTTCCATATTTCATCGTGCGTTTTGGGTAAATTCAATATCTGTTATTCGTAAAAAGCATTTTACTAGCAATTTGTATTAATTTTAAAAAATCTGGTCGACGTCTAAATTCACAACTACAAACCTGTGGCCCTTTTCACTAAAAATCTCACGATCAAAATCACTCGTAATCGCTAGTTATCAATTTTTTTAATTGACCATATTTTGTATATTTTACGATAAAATTGACCAAATGTGATGAAATTTGATTTGCATAAATGATATAAATCAGATTAAGACAATATTTATGTGATTACATTTATATTTTGTCAAATAAACAATAATGAAATTTCATAAACTTACGACTACGATTGATTTTTATCGTAAGATTCTTTGTGAAAAGGGTCACTGGACACGAAGGCATCTAGTGTAGTTAATTGGATCCGTGAAAATTATTTCTTTGAACGTCGAAATTTTTATGTATATTCAAAATGTCTATGGTATATTTTGATCACAGATCGTTCCCGGTTCACTTAATAGACATTGTGCGATTTGAAGGCGGTTTTAAGAAACCGAACATAATTGACTACGTTCCATCAAGCATGTCTAACTTGGAAAGGAATCTTGGTTTATTAGAATGGCAACTAGTTGATCTTATGAACAACGTTCCACTTATATCTCGTTCTGTTGTCTTGTTAAAAGATGTAATCTTATAATTGAAAAGGTAATATGAAAAGATGTATTCCCGACTGATATTTATGTAGTTATAAATTATAAAACATAATCATTGTACTCGTCACATAACACATGCTCTTCCCATGGAAATTACGTACGTAACTACAGCTGGAAAATGTCCTTGAAAAAAGCGGGAAAGGCAATAAAACTCATTTAGGTTAATTCACTATAGAATTTGTAAAAAAGAGAAAACCGCTATATGGTAAAGCTGAACACCTTTCTGAATGAATCTTTTATGTTCACATGACTGCGTTGATGCAATGCAGATTCTTTTGAACTATTAATTTTATACTTTTTAAACATATTTATGTTAATATGACGCTAGCTCATTGCATGCTAACGCACGTAGTACAGATATTTTATTATGACTACTAGGGAAATGGAAGCAGTAAACATGTTTTAGAATGTTTGTGGTGACTGGGTGTGGTCGTGCACCTGAATTAGTTGACTTATGCCTCCCACACGAAACTTGACAGTGCAAGTATGGAACTTTCATTGTGGGCTGATATTCCGAGGTTTGTATTACTTTTAAGTGCACACAGGTGACCTTACCTGTGTCTCGTCAGGTGATAGTTCATCTCCTCTATTGCTCAGTCGCGTTGTACATTTAGCTTACTTAGTCTACTATTCTGTCATCTGCGTTGATTTTAGTGTTCGTCTTTTCAGATATTTATAACGGGAAAGTAATAATCTTCTGTTTTTACGATGTCTTCACTACAGGAAAAAAATATTCCGAAATGACATTTTGCATATATTAAACTACAGTCAAATCTGTATAACAGTCAAAGCTGTATAACTAAGCCGTTATAGTGATCAAGCTAGGTGAATTGGCTGTAGGTGTTTGATTCGTTGAGTTCTACTGTGAAACTTGTATATTCCGGCTGCTTATTAATACAAGAAAACCGATCTTTTTAGGGCGATGGTCTTTATATAGAGGCTAATTTGTACACAAATGGTACTGTTTGGTACAGCAAAAACGACCGTTGTGACTAAGTGGTTTTTATATATAAGTAGTTGGTAAAATAGGTTTTGCTGTAATTAGATAATGTTAAATTTTCGCGGAACTTTGTTTTACCGAATCGAGGTTCATTCAATTATTCGCGATACTATATTTTCGCGAGTGTGCATTTAAGTTCAAAGTTTGTGTTGTTTGATGCATATTAATCAGGTCAGTATATTTAGCGAGAACTTTATTTTGCCGAGTAAGAGCTCTCGCGTAATTACGCGAAAATAAAATTCTCGTGAATAAAACTGGATTTACAGCATATCCTGATATTTGTCTGGCAGACGTAATATGTGCTTACGTCAGTTGGCTAATCAGGTAGGTTTGACTGTACATAAATAGTAAATAGAAAAGTGACCATGGTGGTACATAATGAGGGACACCAAGGACTTACATCCGATTTACATCTTCAGGAAGTGTCACTAGGAAGACTTTTCAGGTTCAGCCATGGTTTACATTATTCTTAGGTCAAGTGACCAAACTAAAATACAGTTGAACCTTACTATAACGACTTCATAAAATCAACATGAATGTGTTACTGATATTTGAATAGCTAATAATGATGAAATACTAAATTTTCCTGAACTTTAATGTTAGGTTGGTCTTTGTAAGATCTAAACGCTCTCCACTCATATATCACAGAGTTTTCTCCTGAAAACCCGTTTTTCAAATTAAACATATTTTTTCATAAGAAAATTGTTCGTATTTTTCATCAAAAGAAACAAAAACAAAAAAATAAAAACAAAGAGAGAAAAAAAGAAAGAAAGAAAAAAAAGGATAGAACTGATGAAGAACCATGGAATATTAAAATATCAAAGTCCTTATGAATATGAAAGTGTTGGTTAATAACGATATCAACTTGGAAAACAATTTAAACATAGCTAACGAGATAGAACCAGGTACTCGGGAGGAGTCTCCCTGATGACATGCCACGCCCATTGCTGATGTTCCACGCAAACCTGACGAGTTCAGTAAAATTTCGATGTTGTTTGAAAAAGTCACGTGTTCTTGATATGGCTAGTAGAATTCACTGCAAATGATCGCGCTTAAGAATATTCATCTAACAGTTATGGAAGTGGTCTTAATATAATATACGATAGTTAACATATCATAATCATTCTTGTATTTATGATAAGAGAGAGAGTCCATCAGTGTCATACACAGCTGACATTATGACATCATCATTGGTTATATTTGAATGTAACGTGTGCATTTATTGGTCCCTCATTTCCCATACTTACTTATGAGACCGTTTCGTCTTCTGTTAAGCAACTTTGTTTCTTTTGTACAGAAAAACTTGGAACTGTCGGGTTCTTTTGCTTACATCATGTTTACACTTTTTGGATTTACCGGGCGTCTTACCAAAAAGTATGAACATGATAATTTTATGGATTTACCGGGGGTCTTACCAAAATGTATGAACATGATAATTTCATGGATTTATCGGGGGTCTTACCAAAAAGTATGAACGTGATAATTTTATGGATTTACCGGAGGTCTTACCAAAAAGTATGAACATGATAATAAGATTGAGGACCTTGATATTTAATGTCGTATACCTAAAATGACATCATTTATATTAGATTATAACCTCGTATTCATGCTGAGTTTCATCCTTCGATTTTTGTAACTTGGGTCCCAATCTTCTCTTCAGCATTACGTATATGTGTCACTGTGTTTTTATATTATGAAAATTGACATCTTTATTATAAAGTGATCCCACCATTGGCCCACTCCTTAACGTCCGAGTGTAAACGTTTTAAAATAGATGTGATTTTTATTGATCTTCGTAAAAAGACAAAATGATGTCTACCAGCGATGAAAATTGATCGCCCTACTCATCCCTTTGAGGTGTAACACGGCACCGTCTGTTATACTTAACATTAGTGTGTACTTTTCCGTCCGTCTTTACAACTTCATCAAGTTTCATGTGTCATTTTGAAAAATTTTCTTTTTTGTAGACCGCCATCGAAGTCGAAGCTCGTATCAATATTTAAAAGTCCAAGTGACGTCATTTGCAACAGTTGCCTCCTTAACATGGTGAGTCTTATATCTTATTTCGTTATGTCGAAGCTTGACGTCAAAATTATCGATGATGGGTTAAACATATTCTTTGTGAATATACAACATTTAAGATATGCAGTGGACAATAAAATATTCATATCTCTTTTACTTTAAATTTTTAAATTCAATTTTTTTCATAGGACTCGAAAGTTGGAATTTTAATTGAGTTCGTGCTCATATATCTGTTAATTTGTATATTTTTATAGGGAGTCTTGAAAGGAAATAAGTTTCTAATTCTAAGCTGAGATAAGGTTGTTGTAGGCACCTTAAGGAGCCATCCATGCTCTATGACCATATGTGCCGATCATGAGTTAATTTTGTCGCACTTTCTGCTAATGATAATAATCATAGTTGTAATAATTAGATTGATAATGAAATATTCAATAAATACAATTATAACAATAGTAATGTTAATAATGAAAATGAGATAATGACAATTATAATTATTATAATTGATAAATATCATTATTAAATCATAATAATGATTATAGTCATAACATTTTTATCATGGCTCTTGTGATATTATCAGTCGCCAAATTTCTAAGAAGAATCTGCTCAAAAGTTGTTCAAGTACGAGTGGGGCATATCCACATGCAATTTGAAAATACAGTGGAACCTCGCCTAAAGACCACCTCGCTTAGGAGACCACCTCACTAATCAGACCAGCTAAAGTCACCAAACTTCAGTCTGTTTTCACTCTTAAAGTCTATTTCAACCTCACTTAGGAGACAACTTCGTTAATCAGACCAGTTTCAGTCAGTCACTTTGGTGGTCTTAATAGCGAGGTTCCACTGTATGTCTTTCATTGCTTCCAGTCAAATATATTTTCCGAATAGACTAGATAAAAATAGATGGTTCGGATGGTATTGAATTTAAATCAAATCGATGACTCCGATGTGAGATATTTATAACCGAGCTTTTTGTTTCCAGATCCTGAAATATGTATTTTTAAAGGTTTAAAGTATTCTTCGATGGTAGCATATGGTCCATCAATCCATTAATGGTTATGGATGAGTCGATGTATTTTCATTATAAGTCAATAGGCTGATGAATGCGTATTAGTTGAAAATCAGAGCTGTGCATTGGTATTATATCAAGGGGTATCAGATGTCGGGCATGTTTCAAAATTTGATATTCAACATTCTGAAATGGCAAAATAAATAGCAAAAAGGGGGATAACCGTGACTGCTACAAAATTAACCAGACTTATGATAAAATATGTCCTGAGTTCGATATCTGGTCGAAATACGAATGAATTGTAACGAAATCAGAGAAATAATTTTCGCCTTCGCTCCACTCAAATAAAATCTAAATCTAATCTAAAAATTAAACTGCTTTTGATTTATGGTTGCATTGAATTTTCGTTAAATGTAAGGCAAATTCCTGAAGTGCTATATCTGAGTGTCTTTCTAACTTATGTCAATGAGAGGCCACGTTATTCCTCCTTTATTACCGCAATTTTCTTGCAAGCAAATTAAAAAAAATATTTGTGTATTCGACAATGTTACACGACGGATGCCACGGGTTCGTGTTTCTCTATTTTTAGTTATAAGCGTATTTCTGTGTGTAGTTTTGTCTCCTTTTTGTTTTGGCCACGGTTTTGTCCGTCGTAGACTTTTTGAATTTGGAATCCCCCTTGGTATCTTCTACTTGACCCCTATTTTAAACATATCCCGTAAGAACATATGATATAAATAGGTTCACTTTAAATGTTTCATTAGATAGCTGTAGCACATGTATAGATCGTACTAGACTTTCCTAGGCCTACTAATAATAGTAAGTTTATGTAGTAGGAGCAAATTGTCGAAGCGGGCTATCTGGAGACTTTTAAGATATAAAAACGATATTCTGAGATGAGCGGGTTATACGCAAGACATTATAGTATATGTTGTAAACTTGTTTCTATTGGAGGATCATTGTGTCCATTCTAAAAAGATAGTGAATTTTACTCCTTTTTCCTGAATGTTCAAATTAAACGTTGAGTACATCATTTTGTAACCGTCTTTAAAATTTACAGCTCTCCGAATGTTCCGAGATTTAAGTTCCATATATGGATTCAATGTATCATGGCGGACGCAGACTGAGGAAAGAGAACCACGCCACGACAAACATTTACCCGGTATACGAAACATTATTCCCATCCTTCTTTTTCTCGTTTACGACTATTACCAGAAAAGACATATAACAGGATTCTATACATCGTTGACATGACGGGTACCGCGTGCTGAGCACCTGAACTCACTCCATATTTAGTGGAGTGCATGTTACGTTCTTTTAAGTTTTACGCATTGTTGTATGGATTAATATACTGTCCATGGTGTTTCCTGTCGTTCGAATTTCGAATGCCCAATGGTATCGTCAACCTTATTGTTTTCACCGTTGTGTTCACTAGCTACTGTGTTTTAGGAGTCCTGGGAACTTTCTTGTCAGAAACGAAGAAGTAAAATAGGAGACTGGATTGCCATCAGATTAAGGGTTGTAGTGTGATATCAAAACTAAAAAAGCATTCTGAATTGTAAAGCTGCATCAATAGTAAAACCACGTTTAGGGAGGGGGGGGGCACAATACTTTTATAGCGAAACAGCAAGACGCATTAGTATCAACCACCACATGCTTCTCGGAAGCGTGTCCATCTCTTGATTGAAAGGTCGAGACAACTAGATATTCACGTCTTTCAGATAAGGCAAATAAGACATAGGTCCCAAATAGCGATCGACTTGATATTTTAAGTATTTCTCATTGCATAGGGTAAAGTCTCTATTAAAGGTCAAAATAAATAAGGCACGTGCACGTTTCAGCCCGATGCCACCAAGTCATAACTGAAGCGAATTTTATAGTAACTTGCAACACACCATAGCATTTAAATTTTTGTGTAGAAATCATCATTTCATATTCAAAGGGCCGCATCAAACTTGGTATATGTGTTACTAAACTTTAATGTCATATATTATTTTTTTCCATAAAAGGTATATCTCAAACACTTGCAATACAAAATAATTATCCCTAGCATAGTAGGTAAAGTTCAGTATTAGTAAAGTCACACATCACTGTGGCGGCTTTCTTAACTGGCAATGAGATTATTTTCTGTACAAATAAATTTCAATCCGGGCATGAAAGAAAATCGTCTTAATATTCTCACCACGTTGAGTGTTTTTTCTACCTGGCTAGGTTGCCGACAAACTGGAGCTATCAATTTCCCATTTTGTAAATGCCTGATTTGTTTTACATGAGATGAAACATACTTTAATAAATTCTATTGCTAAATACTAAAAGAGACATTCAAATCTGTTTCGGGGATCTTTTTTCATCCATAACTATAATCCATATCCACTGTAAGAAGCTGTTCTTTAGCGTATTGAATATTCAAATGGAAACTTCTTTAACTGTGTTAAATTGTGTTCATTTAAAACAACAAAATTTCTTAAACATTTTCCTTAATATTTGAAGAGATATTCATATCATCGGCTTCCATAACCAATGATCAGCTTCATTTTGTTGTTGTATTATTGTTTAACGTCCAACTCAAGAATACTCTACTAATATGGAGACGTCATCGTGTGCCGGTGAAGGCTTACACTTTTGCCTATGCTCGGCACTAATGGCCGTAGAGCAGAGTGGGTTCTATAACTTGCCAACACCTACTGTGACACGGGACCTCGTTTTTTAATTTCTAAACCGAAAGACATGGACGGTCAACCGCAGCGTGGGGCTGCATGGATTCGAACCCCTGACCTTTCAGCTATGTTTCAAAGTGGAGAAATGAGAATGAGAATTCGAATAGAAATTCATTTTTTCCTGTTTCATTTATGCGTTTTGTATGTAGGGACTTTAAGTGAATATGATAGGATGCAAATCCGTTACCGGTAACTATGATAAAAACTAAAATAAGTATATGGAAATTAGTTTAATAAGATTTTTCAACAGCACCAGGTTGTTTTCATAAATTCGAAATCAGCTCATGAGCAACATATGTTGAAAACGCAATCAATTTCAGTAACACGTGCCATCGTGTTTGTAAAGCAGATTCAGGGCGGAGAAGGAAATCAATACCTTATATCAAAGCTTATTATGTTCGGGAGGTATAAGTAATTTGAAAGTACCGTACAGACATAGACAGCTTTAAACTACAAGAAGAAGGACCATACCACCCCATGGTGAGTGACTAACACTGATGCCTATTTCAGTATAGTTTATGTTATATAATTTTTGTATAAAAGTTTTTATTTGGATTTGTTAGTTCACAGAAAACATACAAGTATGCACAACTGATTTAGAAATCTTATAGCATTTTAAAACAAAATATTTTCCAGGTTCACACTAGAAACTATAGGCAACAAATTCTGACATATTTTTTTTCTTACATTATGCCTAATTCAAACAGATTAAAACGTGTCTTTTTGTTTCGTAAAATACTGATAATTTGAAATATAATGACGCCGATATTCCAAAATGGATGCCAGGATTTTTTATACGTTGGAATACAACGACATGTAACCACACTTATTTAACAGTATAATGGCACCTTTTAAACCGAGAATTGTGTTAAAATCGAACCGTGCACTTTTAGAGGACAATGGTAAAATAGAACTTGTTGTTTGCCACTGTTTGTATGTCGATTCACAATACGTCTCCTTCACATCGATCTAAAATTGAAACTGGTGACGATATTTAAATCTACAAATAGTTCGTGATGTTTACTCAAAACTGTGCCAATTTGCTACTGAGCTTGTAAATACTATTTTTATGAATACATAACTCTTATGAAAGGGGTATTTAAATTCTAAGCTTTACAACTGAATCAATTTTGAAAGTAGAAATTTAATCAAATGGTATCTATATCTACGGCGTAACGGTAAAATTGAATTTAAATTATGATATGAATTAAAATCCAATTTAATTTCTGGCATGTCTTGTTTAGATCAGATGTGATATTTGTGAATCTTATCAAGATTTTTTTT
>JACSZP010019457.1:3323-14315 GCA_016161895.1 Pinna nobilis
GATGTACAATTAGTCGACATGAAAATATATTTTGATAATGCACATGAGTATTGCTTATTCACATGTATTTTTGTGTAAAAACATCCGCAAATGTACAGTCATAGACAGGTGTTCCTTCTACCTGTATATACCTAGATAACTAGCTGTTAATTACCTGGCGTTCTCACTTAGGTAACCAAGACAAACACAGCAACGCTTATATACAGGTGCTATACCTGATCTTCCATACTAGATGCTTAGATGGAATGAATGGAGGAGATAATTGATGGAGTCATGAGTAATGGTAAGGCTAGAGATTTCTTTTTCCATTATTTGTGTTGTTGGTTTTTTAATTATTTGTTTAGATTCCTTTTTCGATTATTTGTGTAGGTTTCGTTCTCAATTATTTATGTTGATTTCCTTCAAACAATTGTGTATTTTTTAGGGGGAAGGGGTTATTTGTACAGATTTCTTTCTCGATTTTTAGTGAAGATTTCTTTTTCAATTATATGTGTAAATTTCTTTTTCGATTAATTTGGCAGATTTGTTTTTCGATTTTTTTGCACATTTCTTTTTAGATTATTTGTGCAAATATCGTTTTTTTCAATCACATGTATCTGTATAGATTCCTTTTTCGATCATTTTTTATCGACGTATACATAAGCAATGGTACATTCAGTCACTTCTTTTTTGCATATTATAGTATACAATTTAACAAATTTTAACTATAAATCATTTATCAAGTATTTCATTTGAATTTGACTGTGGACTCGCGGGGGAGGCTTACTCCTCCATAGCACCTGATCCCACCTCTGGATTGTCAGAGGTCCGTGTTTGCCCAGTATTCACCATATGTATATATTACCTCCCGATTCTTCTGACCATTGATAATTTGTTATCTGTGATTTACATATGTTTTGCTAACTTAAGGCATGTTAATTTACGAAGGTCCTCGCGTACGTTGTAGGAAATATATGCATGTTCATGTACACGTATATGAAGCAAGTGTGCTTGAGCGTGAATGTTTTGATGTTGTCATTACAATATGATATGTGAATACTTATAGATGTTGACAATACAGTATGAATTGATTTAAGATACATCAAAGCATAATGAATTTAATGAAAACATTTTATATTCAAAATGTACGTTATTTCGGTAAAAATTTTCTTCAAGGATTTTGTCAAACATTCTTTTTGAAAATAATTTAGCATGAAAAGAAAAGAATTTATGTCTCAGCAATTTTTTTTCGATTCGATGAATTCTTCACAATCGATTGGCTTATTTCAACAGTAAAGTATTTACATTATGGCGGCTAATTGGATGGATCTTTGCCATTGATGTTGATAGTATTTTGTGTTACAAATCTTCCACGCAACTGATTCTGTCACGACTAATTTTAAAAGTCTATCTGGTTTTAAAAGTTAAATGTTTTAAAACATTTGACATTCTATTTTCGGAAGATCCGTGGTCCTTTTATTAGAGGTTCTTTCTTCTCCGATGCCTTAAACTGGACGCCATTTTATGACTAACTTGGTTTTTGTGTTGCACTATAGTTGAATGTTCATTTGGGAATCATTCATGTCTTTAACCCTTTCCACCCCAAGTATCAAAATGGTATACTCTTTTCTATTGTCTTAGACCAGTTCATTATGGCCTGTGGTGTAGAAAGGGTTAATATATACAGGGACACAGTGAAGGATCTGAAGTTTTAATGTATTGCTGTGTGTATAACTGTTTGTAGTATTCTTTCATTTTGTTTTGGCCACGGTGCAGTCGATCAATCCATTTTTAAATCTAGAATTTCCTCTCAATTATGTTCAGTTCTTATTTTTCTTCACAGTTCTTTTTCATGGTATGTACAACCAAGATCAAAACATCTTCTACAAGCGCAGTGTCTACTCACTGAGAGGTAACTGTAGTATGACGGAAAGTGAGGTGCAGCAAGACTTACAAGGTACCCTGGAACGTCTGGACCAAAGTAAGGATGGTATGTAGTGACAAATATCCTAAATCAGGGCTGCGTACTATAATACTTAATTATTTACTTAAGTCTGAGAATTTACTCAACTTCAGCATATACTGAATTCAGATTTGCTGAAAATTATCGTACATAAGAAAATACGTATGTTTTATGGCACCTATCCCTTATCTTATCGCCATTAATTTCTCAGAAATAAAACCATCACTAAAGCTCTAAGTTTGAATTATTGGAAGAATCATTAATTGACGTCTATGATATTTCTAACGTTTTCTAGTTCGAATGGGATTTTGACCCAAGTTCTCTATACATTTGTAGAATCTTAGTCTTTGAGTTACAATCTAAGGTCGTGATTTGCTGTGTTAATATATATGATCAAGATATATGGCTCACGGCGGTTGTGGCCGCTCAACAGGGGATGCTTAATCATCCTAAGCACCTGATCCCACCTTTAGTGTATCCAGGGGTCTGTGTTTGCCCATATCCTTCTATTGCATTCCTTGTAGGAATTATGAGATCGATCACTGTTTGTTACTTTTACCTTTTCACATGAGACTCGTTGAAATATTTGTCACTTAAACTTTCATGTTAATTCATCGTTTGCATTTTAAAACAGATAGTAAAACGAAAATAGAGACCACCGAAGCATCGGTCAGTATTTGGACCTACAAGAGGCGGCTTGGGATTACTGGACTGATGTCCTTGTTCTTTGTTCTTTTGCTTATAAATGGCTACCAGCTCATTGTCCTGTGTAAGCACCAATACGCCTTATCTCATGTAAGTATTTAAATCATCTGTTTTTTATATTCAAATATGGAATATAGAATATAAAAAATATTTGGGGATAAGGAGTAGGATATTGGCGTAATTTAAAATCATATTCGTGACTCTTAGCACCCTCTTTTAATTTTTTTGTATTTCGAACAGCATTATCGTTTCCGTTATCATCATAATATTCATCACCATCATCATAATCAGTAGAAAAAACGCATGCCTTTAACGCATTAATGTGTTATATATCTATATACATGTTGCGTTTTGCTTGAAGTTTAATTCATGGTATTGTTTACGTGTATCACAGGATATCCAGTTTTATACAAGTTTATAACCATATGTACCATACTATTGAGAAATAACATTTTAGATCATAGTTTAAAAAGATAATGGTAAGCTTAGGCATGTCATCGCAAGGTAGTTTCACTTAACCTTTCTTTTTTACAGGATGTTGGCTACATCCGCACAATAACACGTGAATACCAAGTGAGCATCGCCTTGATTGAAGAATTGGACTGCTTATTGAGAGTTAACGCAATAGTTTGTCCATACACCGTAGATAGAGTGTTTCGTGAAAGTATTGATGACAATGAAATGGTATGCATGAGACAGGAAGTCAAGGATGAACTCGAGATTCTGCGCAATACACTACATTCTAACAAGACAGCCATCTATAACCCCGTTTCAAAATTAATCCGTATCGTCAAAACATGTATGGATAAAATCATGCAGCTGACAATTTCAATTTCAAATGCAAAGACGGGTTCGTCCTTTGTTCCGGTTTCTAAGCTTATACACGCCACATTCCTGGCCTTTCATCGTTTTCTGTTTATGATGATGTACTGCAATTCCTTCGATACACAGATAGATTATTCTGACTTTGTGACAGAGCTCAACTTCGCCACAGGAAATTTGGATTCATTATTCATGAAAGAGAACCACGACGTGGCCATATATCAGATGCATCACACAAAGTTAGTTATTCTTGTCAAGGTATTACAGTCCAACGATTCCTCCAAACTTTGTCTGCAAAAAGAATGGCGAGATATCATATTATTGCCATTAAACTTGAAGAATGTGGCTCTGGGAAGCCTGAACTTTATAAACAACGAATCACAGGCTGAGTCTAACCTTAATATATTGTTCATTATCCTCTACATATGTACCATGTCGTGTGTACCAATTATGTGTATAGTTATGATAAACGAACTCAAGAAACTTTTCTTGCTCATCTCTGACCTGCAGCTACGAGAAGACCTGATTTCACATTTTCTGGAGGAAGAGAAATTTGAGTTCAGAAGCATTTTGTCCGAAATTATTCCGCCGTCAAAATTCTGCGATGTGTTACCAAATGAAGACTTGAAATTACCGAAAATACCGATACGAAAAAACACCAATCGTCCTACGTCTTTTCCGGATTCTACCGAGACCAAGACGGAAGTAGTGGTAAAACGGCTGTCCGAAATGTCCAAAATAAATAAGAGAATTACTCCTTATAAGACTTCAAGTCACATGACCATGACAACAATCGTGGAGGGTATCCCATCCAATAATTGCCACGGTAAAGTATCTAAAGAAATCTCGGATATAGCGGAAGTGACGATCTACTGTTCGGACATCGTCGGATTTAACGACATCATACGACACTTTGCACCTAAGCAAATAATTAACACGGTTTCTTACCTTGTGAATTTGTTTAATGACAGGACTAAGCTGTATGATGTATTCGTTGTGGGACGGGATGTCAACGCTTTTACAGTGCTATCTGGTAGGTGTTTTGTTATGTGCTGTACATTGTCAATCTGTATCAATATACAATCTAACCTGCCATAGCGATCTACGGAATTAAAAGACTGTCTGTCTTTTGTGACTCTGATGTATGATTTCCTAAAAAAAAGTAGACAGTAGAAGATACCAACGGGATAATCAATAATTCAAAACGAGTAAAACCGAAAAATAAAGTAACGCGAACCTCACCAAAAACCAGGGGTGAGTTCAGGTGCTCCGGAATGGTAAGCAACTCCTGTTCCGCGCGCGGCACCAGTTGTGTCACAAATTTTCGAATACAAGAATGTCACAATCGGTGATGGTCATAAACGAGAAAAGGGGGTCGGGATTAGGTATGCGACAAGGGGGACATATCTCTCATCTGTTATTTACAGGTTTACCATATTAATTAACCAGGCCATGATGGCACGCCGTGTTTTAAGTGAATAAGTTAATCATTATTCCAAATTGTATTACATACTATTTGATACATCATTCGTTAAAAGAAAAGTAAAACAACAACAGGTGCGTGTTGACGTCATTGCTGACGATAATTAACAAGTCATTTATTTTTCAAGTTTATATTATGTGTTAATCATAAAGTGTTTAAATTCCTTGAAGATACTTTGCAAAAGCCATCTTTTCCAATTATGTGCCTACCTATGGCGGTGTTATTATATGTACTATCTCCATGTAAACAAATCTCCATTTGTAGGTATTACTTCTGAGCAAAAATTACGGCATGCCTCTGAAATCGTCAACATGGCACTAGATATACGAGCAGTGTGTAGTGACCTTGAACTTGAGACTGGTTCTAATCCGAAACTCCGGTTGAGGATGGCTATCCATACAGGTACGCATTCATGACCCGAAGTTTGTTCAAATGCGAATCGAACATATACATACATAAAACATTGAAATGAATTATTTTATTGATATGATTTTAAATAAATGTATTTACTCTGAATTGTTCCCGGAGCATTTTAGTTACTTTTTGCACAGTATAGAACTGAGAAACTATAAAAAAAATATTTTGATGACATGGGAAAGTTGTGATAGTGATTATTTTCATTGAATTAATTTATAAACGCTGAAGCAAAACTTGTTTTGCGAATCCTCTTTTTTCAAATGTTCAATATATATATATTTTTTTCAAAATCATTCTTTTTATTCTCTCCTATTGCTGGTGTCTATGTCGAAGTGAACTATTCAAGTTGACTTTAAAAATACATCTTTTTATTTTTGCAGGATCCTGTTACTGTAGTTCGTCTAGTTTCCCCACTCCAAGATATAATACATCTGGTGATATATTCCGAGTGGTAAAAAAGTTGCTGAAAAGTACAACACGTGAGTTGAATTTGCATAAATTCTAGATAGATAACCATCTTCTTTTCTTTTCTTTTCACTATATATTCTTACAAAATCCGCATATTATCAATAATTCCTCTAGATTCTAATTTTTTATCCATTTTTAGCAAAACTTGATACACAGAAAGATAAGCATTTGGTACTCATATGATAGAAATTCCATTGTTATCTATATATTATTTCAGGAGAAAGACATTATTCTTCATTAGATTAAATTGTAGCTAGGTAATTTCATTGTTTATTACAAATGTACAAAGGTAATGAATAGACCAATGACACAATGAATGATTACCACTAAAACATTGAAACCTAAGTAATGTACCGGTATGTTAGCTAAGTAAAATATTGTCAAATTAGGCCCATGTTACCGGGATCAAGCATTCCATATTTCATTCATTTTCGATGTTGCCCAATTCAGGAAAAAAAATTAAACAGATGCAGAAATACTAAGAATATAAAGTGAAATTCACTTTTGGGGACTTACGTATGTGCATGACTGTAGTGTGCGAATATAACCCGTCATTGGGTGAAATACTGTCTGACTTGTTTCATACTAATTGTTTGACCGTTCCTCACACTAATTTTGACTACAGATCATTCCGTTTACCTGATCAAGATATAGGACTCACGGTGGGTGTGAACCTAAGACAGGGGATGCTTACTCCTCCTAGGCACCTGATCTCACATCTGGTATATCCAGGGGTCCCATGTTTGCCGAAGTATTTATTAGGTTTCCTTGTACGATTTATGTGATTGATCGCTGTACGTTACCATTACCTTTTTGTACTAAGAAAATTTTTCAAGTTTAGTATAATCTGTTCCTAATATTTATTGTTTTTAAATTCAGCAAATCGTATTCTAGTGAGCGAATCTACTTATCAGATTCTACACAAGCATTTTTCATACAACCTACAAAAGTGGGAACCGCTTACAACACATGTAAGTATTGTTCTATTCTGAGTTTAAGACGAATCGCCAATGTATGACATACATGAAAATGTTGTAAGTTTAAAATCGTGCGTAAGTTTTATGGTCGATACAGTGAAGTCGTTTGACAAAATGGTGTCCCCTCTCAAGGATGTTGGTTGAGATCCGACATAGTCATATGAAGTTAAGGATTGTCCTTCTGGACACCTGGTCCCATCCCATTTAGGATTTACAATTATCATTCTTAACTTATATATATTAGGACTAAGGTTTTCGAATATCCCTTGGCATGCCTTCAACCTTACTTTCAATTACTAAAATATATTAGTATGATGAATTGTCATTTCAATATTTTCTGAAAACATAGAGGGTAAATACAAAACATACGTTTCCAAAGATTCGCCGATCGCGATGAGTATATGGCTCTATTTAACAAATCATGATAGATACGTGTAATATCGTTTACTGTGTGACCAAAACAAAGTACTGTATTATTGTTCTTGAAATACAGACTCCCAGACAAGCATAGCAAAAATATTTTTCCTATCTTTCAACTGACGTTGTAGAACAAGAACAAGAGATGAAAAGGATAAAAATATCTACTCTCTTTATAACCAACAAATCTACAATGATATGCCCATAAGTACCCAACATTGATAATTGTTATCTAATGTTATTGAAACATTAAAAAGTACTACATGTATATGCATTTGTTTTTTGCAGCATGACCAAACGATGAAAACATATCAGTTGAACGGAAGGAGATTCTCTGAAGAAGTGTCTCCTAACAATTTCTCTGGGCGCAGAATCACGTGGACGCCAATAGAGCTTGAACAGAAAGCTTTGTACAGATTCGAAGCAGACGACATGCGATATGTCCCTCCACCCGCATGGCTGTTACCAACACGCTCTCAATCGAGGCATTCCGAAAGAAGTCACTTTTCCCATTATTCGGAGAATTCTATAGACTCAGCCAGGACGAGGCCATTTATTCATACAAGTGATTGAATTCGCCGAGCCTAATAAATATGCCATATCCACTTGAAACATGTAGCATTGTAATTTCCTTGCCCAATCCAGTTTCATGAAATAGGCGAGGATTAATTGCATAAGCCTCTGCTATTTTACAAGTTTTTTTTTTCAGGAGGAACGTTGTAATGTCCGTGTGTCCGGATGTCATACTCAGTGAAATGTGAACATGATCCAGTTGTGTACAAATGAAAATGGCAACAATAAAGCTGCACTTAAAATCACGCTTGCAATCTTCATTACGAAAGATTTATATTCAAACGGGGAACTCTTTAAACAATATGGGCCCTTTTTCAAGGGTGCTGGATAATATTCTGGAGCACGACCGTTTACAATGACAAACTTTCACATGGCAGATCCGTAACACATGATGTCAAACAAAATCGACATTTACTAAACTCTTAAGTTTTCCCTGGAACATTTACGACAGGTGTGCCATATCGTCAGGGGACGCTGACTCCTTCCGGACACCTGGTCATATTCCATTAGGGATTTGCAGTTGTTTTCCACGTCGAGGCCGTCATTACTCTAGACTTGTCATATTTTCGGGACTTGAATTTTTTAATATCCTGTAGTACGATACTACATATGTTTTATGATCGATACGGTGAACTCGTTCAACAATATTGAGACCCTTTCACGGATGTGGATGATATTCTGAAACACGACCATTTACAGTTACTATCTTATACTAGACAGATCCACGTCACATGATATTCTCAAACGAAATCGACATTTTACCGAACTTGGGTTTCCCTGGAACATTTGCGATGGGTGAGGTATGTCAACAGGGGACGCTGACTCCTTCCAGACACCTGGTCCCATCCCATTAGGGATTTGTAATTGTTTTACACGTTGAGGTCGTCACTATTATAAACTATATTTTCAAGATTTGAATTTTCGAATATGTTTTGGTACGTTATTACGGAAGTTTTATGATCGATACACTGAACTCGGTCAACAATATGAGCTTCACCTTTCTAGGGTGCTGGATGATATTCTTGAGCATGAACATTGACAATGACTCCCTTTTGCTTATCACTTCAAGGGCCCATAATATTATCACCGAAATCGACAGTTAACCAAAATCGTGTAGTTTCCGTGGAACATTTGTGATGGGTGTGGCATATCAACAGCGGACGTTGACTCCTTTCGGATACCCGGTCCCTTTCCCGGTTTATTTTCCACACTGAGGTCGTTATTAGTCTTAGCTTGTGATATGCATAAGGGCGAAGATTTGTGTATATCCTTCCCTATTCAATTTTATCTCAATCAATTGTTAAATTATGACAGCGATTGTTGAATTGCCTCTTACATTGTCCTCTTACGAGGACACATTCCTGAATTATTTCATTTGAATTTAAACGTGGACTTATGGCTTTGTACCGGTTAACAGGGGAAGCTTACTCCTCCAAAATACGTAATCCAAGCTTTGGATCATCGGAGATCTGTGTTTGTCCTGAATCGGTTTTGTATATTTCCTACTGAACAATTGATGCCATTCTATCTGTCATGTTAAATATCAACATATATTATGTTGTTGTTATATATTTATTTTTCAATAAAATGATGTGGTAATTTGAAAATGTGTCATGTAATCCTAGACTTCATATGTTCCCACGATACACGATAAGTAACGGTTATCTAACATGGATTTCTATAAGTGGCATATATATATATATATATTTATTTATTTATTTATATATATATATATTATCAACTTATAACCCAAGAAACAATGAAGCATTTAAAGTCATTCACCAAAACATAGTAACACTCAAACAGGGCTTTCGAATGAAAAGAATTTTAGAACATGTTAAAGCAATTAAAAAAAGAGGCAACCGAAATCTTTAAAAATAAAACAAAAGCACGAACAACTGCCAAATTCCGATCACAGAAAACTATGCCTAGAGTAAAAAACAAATACGGACGATCAAACCACGGTATTTATCAAAATTTGTAAGAAAGCACAGATTTTTATACCAAGAAACAACATTTCGTTGTAATTAAATAACAAATTCGATTGTTCGTCAGAAAATTTAATATATGTGATAACGTGTTCATGTGGACATGATTATATCGTGCGGAATAGAATGTCATTGAGAACACCAATATAGACAACTAATGGAGAAAAATGTAACGTTAATTATGGACTTTACGATTAAATGTAAAGTGTTAGATAATTTTCAGTTTGCATTAATTTTTTTAGCACAAATCCCTGTTGCCACGGAGAACTAATTTATATCGGTTTATTTGTTTCTTTTGTTGTTTATTGTTGATTCTTACACATTACGTTTCACAAGTTCACAAGAAATTATGTTGCATACATTCTGGTTTTAATTGCAATTCTAATCATATATTATACAACACAGAATTATCTATCATTTTGGCTATCACATATTTTTCCTTCCGCCTTTAACGACCCGTCGCCAGTCGGAAACGACGGTAGACCGAGAAACAACTAATACGGGAGATAACTCTTAGTGGAAAAAGTAGGGGATTTCCCTGGATTTACCCGTGTCACTAAACACTACTTAGACAATGTCAGTCGAAATAAAAATAGAAATAAACTCCCCCTAGCATCATCTCAATACAACTCAGACAGTCAAGTATTATTTATAGAACCAAGGTATATGCATGTTATTTTGTAATGATTCAAAACGTACTTATTGGAAGAATGCAATAATAAGTTACATGTATTCATTTTATTGCATTTGCATTTGTTTCAGTGATGCTATTATTGATATTCATGCATGAGCAACGTTACATGAATTGCAATTCGGATTGATAATTTTTCATTTTGCATTCGAGACGCTGTGCAGGCATGAAAAGGACCGTAATTAAAAAGAATCAGCTTAGTTAAACTGAGCGAATGGTTTGAAGGCTTTAGATATACAACACTTTTATTCTAATACAATCAATTTACTGTAACGAATGGCACTTTGATCATGTAAGTTTGTGCCCATTATACAGCAATCTAACCACAGGATTGGACGTAAAGCAACAAAGACTACGACTGATATTTATCTAGTAGTATCCCCTTTGAAATAAAAGTATTGTTTTCCATTAGATTATCATTATTATCGTACGTTATATTATTATAATTATTATTAACTTTTTTTTATAGTTATACTGAATTGTATATTTACTGTAATATTATTTTTTTT
>JACSZP010019459.1:0-12428 GCA_016161895.1 Pinna nobilis
ATATAAGGAAGCATACATACTCGCACGTGTCGTATACCCACGTATTGGTATTGATCCCTAACATGTTTTTTTTTCTGATTGCTATTCTATTTATGTATTTAGGCCCACATCATGTATAGCTAAATTCTTCCTTACCTTTCCTTCATCATTTTGGTCTTTAGGTAAAAACACGTGACGATGTTTGATAAAAGTAAAAGTCCTAGAACTATTGCTCCACAAATCAGTAAACCTACAGAAAAAATAAATAGAATACTCCGTGTGTAAGGATGGAAGATATATAATTCGTTAATTTTGCTTGATGGAGGCTATATAATTCGCTACAAATGAATTAATTTGATATGCACGCATACTCTCAATCTGAATCTCTCTCTCTCTCTCTCTCTCTCTCTCTCTCTCTCTCTCTCTCATATTTCTAATGGAGCAGTCAATATTGTTGATATCAACCCACCTGCAGGAAGTTTTACTAGATGATTAAAAACATCGCTGTTTTTATGGATTGTCACGTGTGTTGTGTCTTGGTTGTCTTGTGTATCAACAACTGAAATAAAAATAAAACAGCGTTAATGTTATAAGCGCAAAAAATGTCAACTGATAGATATGGAAACTAACTAATTATAAGATTACAAAACGATATTCCTATTAATGTTACAAATTGGATACCGACGCTATGTTTGATATACATTTAGAAAACGAAGTCAAAAGAAACAATTTTAATCCCTAACAAATTTGCTTGGAATTGGCCAACTACTTAAAAATATGATCTGTTTGCTGCAATAACGTCGATCACAGTGTCACGGGAGACCTATGAATGGTATCAGTCATTACTATTTAAACATATCTTTGTCTGTTTATTATACATTCATTGCTTTAATAATTATTGATATCAATATGGGAACGGATTAATAGTCAAGGATATATCTGAACGGAAGTTTAACTTTTCAAAAATAATTAATATTTTCATTGAAATGAAAAAGAACATTTAATATCCTTATTTTCACACACACACACACACACACACACACACACACACACACACACCTTCATATTAATTTGTATGTTTTGAGGTGTTCTAGAACTTGCTCACTGAATATGTTTCTTAAATTCATTATACATTTTTCTTAAATATTTGACCTGCGGAGATCAGGTTGATAATCGCATCGACCAATTTTACGATGTAAAAATAATCAAAAGTAATTGATTTATGTTTTCTTTTTTGTTATTTGAATGATAATGAAGAAATTAATAGACAATTAATGAAAAGAAATGTTCTTAATTGAATTACCACTTACGGGATGAAGTTGTGTAATCGGTAGTCGTCGTTTTCCAAAGATCTTCATTCTCACTCCCTGATAATTGTTTTGAGAATAGATACGTCATTTCCGGTGTAACAGCCGATACAGGAAGTCTCTTTGAGACATCTTGTATAAGGAATCTACTTGTTGAAATATCCTTTTTCCGTGTAGAAGTGGTGCCTGCGAAACATTCACCAGACCCTGCGCAATCTATATCTACTATCAGGGTTTTTGACATTTGTGTCACTAACCCAGACACACCAGCTATATCACTAAGTCCTTTCTCAGTTGTCTTTTGATAGTCTGAGGGGCCATTTAGCTTTCGCCACCCATTCTTTCGGGTCGGAGTTTTTGGAGGGACGTTTGTTGATATAGTTCCGTATTGCTTTTGATCAGCAGATACTATGACCTCATTATAGGTGTTAATTGGTTTATCTTTCATGTCCATGCCTCTTGTTGACCCGAGTATTGACCAAGCTGTCATTGTCAGTAAATATGGTTCCGTCTCAAAGTTCTCCAACGCTGTTCTTTGGATATTCGAAGCAGGATAGTGCGATACTGCACTTGTAGTCATCGTTGAAAAAAGTGCTTTTCTTTTTCTTTCGGTACTAGAAGTAGTAGTGTTTTCCGATCGCCTTGCATAAGATACAGTTTGTGCTTTTCGTTCAGTACTAGAGACTAAGGCTTTGGCTGGTTGTTCAGTACTAAAGACCGTAGCTATATTTGGTATCTTGGTGGTAGATACTCTAATCATTGTCACATTTTTGGTTGGTCGCTTTGTACTGGGTAGAACACCTTTCGTTACTGGTTGCTGAGTACTAGATACTGCAATTCCAGATGGTCGCTTAGTACTAGAAATTATAGTTCTCGGTGGTCCCTGCGTGCTAGGGACTATAGCTGTCTCAGTTTGCTCTTTGGCACGACCTACAGATGTTGACCTGGTTACCGGCAGCCGTAAAGACACTCTTCCTTTTGATGAGCTTGTTACCTGTTTACTGGTCAGGGCACCAGTCGTTTTGTGTACACTTTGATTCTTCATGTTTCTTGTTGTCTTCGTAATGTGCGAATATACTGAAAACAAGTAAATCAAGTCCTTAACATAAGAAGGGTTTCTTACTATTATGTTCATATTCAGAAGGTCAAATAATGCAAAATGAAAAGGCGTAATTGTTCGAAAAAGGTTGCTATCACTGTTGGTCACATATTACATTGTATTACTGTTCTCTGTTTTCGCATATTTACATTTTTTTGTGATTCTCAAGTAATTTCGTTTTATTTGTCTTTCCGTTTCGCATAATTACATTATTAGTTCACTCTACAACACACATTTCTTATTTGCGTCCTATCACTTGCAATCCTAAAACATACACGGATGGATCGAGGATATATTTTTGCCAGAAAGATTCAGGCTGTGGTACTAGTTTTGGTACAATTTGATTCAAGCAATTCGAGGATATTTTCCTTTTCTCCAGAAAGCTAAGGATACGCTCCAGTTTCTATTATATATAATAAAGGAAAATATACTCTATTTACACTGTGAAATTCCTGATGGTTGTCCCCTGTGGTTTTCCTTTAGCTATGAGATTTATACTTAGCGGGGCTCTGTTCTCACAAACTATTAACTGCATATACTTTATATCGAGTGATACTGCTGACAGTCGCACTTATTCAATTACATTTGCACATTACACCCTTTCCAATTTCTGTATTTGCGGTAAGAAACCATTAACAGATTTCTTTGGACTTCTTTGGAGCTTTAACATCGGGTATGTCCATGATAACATAAGTAATACTTTCAACATACTACATTTCATCAATTCTAAGTTATATTTGATTTCAACATACTACATTTCATCAATTCTAAGTTATATTTGATTTGAACCTTGGTTAAATTTAACCAACTTTTGAACAATAATAATTGGGCCCTGTATTCCAGCAACTGTTATTCGATGAGAATGCGTATGACATTGGGCCATTGTGGGACCAGACTGTTTGAGTTTCCAGCTGACACAACAAAAATACAAAAATAATATTTGTTGGTACTGCATGATAACGGGTCAATGAGTACATGTTCATGTACGAATCAAACAAGTAGGTGCACAAACTCAACTTTCGCATCGGATGACCAGAGGACTTGTGTCAGCTGTAATACTTAAAAAACGCTGGTGTGAACTGAATGTCACAGGGACGGAAGGTCTACAAATTAAACATCATTAATCTAACCCTGTAAACTGGTGCTAATTATGAAGTTTTACAGTCAGGATTTCCTGATGATCCGTACATTCCAAATTTAACATTTCTCCGAAATCCTTTCGTTGTTCTATTTATGGAACGTTCTATCAACTGAAAATCATGGATCTAACCTTGTAAGACGGACTAGCTTTGAAGTTTTCAGTCATAACTTTCAGATAATACGTCCATTATAAACATATTTGTCTAAAATGTTTTCATTGTACTATCAATGGAATCGTTCTGATGCTATCTGATTAAAAAAGTAACTAGAAGATATGCCCAAAGGTAAAATAATACTGCTTTATAACATTTTACTCCTGTCCTTTAGACGGCTCTTTCCCTTAATTTTCACCTTTGTTTATATCACAACGCCTTTTTTCCTTTTGCATTATTACATCAATGGATTTCCCTTCATGACCTTTTTTACGTCATTGCATTATCATGCCTTGGGTAATCGCTTTATTGGGCCTATTTCGTACTATCCGATTTAAAATCTTGATATCACGCCTTTTGGCACGTTACGGCCAGACCTTTTGATTTGCTTCATAACCCCTTTTGAATGAACACGCTTTTCAATTTCGAGTTATTGCACCGTTAGAATTCGAATTTTTAGCATAATATTTAGAAGTTTATGAATAATTTAAAAAACTGTTTTTCTATTAAACACAACAATCGTACACCCGCGTGGGCTGTAATATTAATATACAAATGTCTCATCAACTTTAATTGACATGTTATTCTGGTTTTGAAAGATTCAATTATTTACAAAACCTATCCAGCAATCGAAATATGGATTCAAATCTTCATGTAGTAAAAAGATATTTACTTCTAAGTCATTATCAGTAGCCCTATGATATTTACGAGAAATCCATACCTCTCCAAGTGAAATAAAATCCCGGTCCTGGTCGTACGATGTCAGAACAGAAAAAAACGGTGAAAGAATTCCCAAATATCAATCGCTTAAAGCCTGGGTATCTTCCACAACGATTAATGATAATGTGATTATTTCCATCTAAAATCTGTAAAGAAAGAAAAAAGAACGAAAATAGCCGTGAAATTTGTAAAGGAAAAAATTTTCAAAGAAGAACATAATTCGGAGAAAATGATAAGTTTCGAGGATATTTTCCTTTTCCCAGATAGATAAGGATATGCTTCAGATATACTTCTCGTAGGATATGCGTAAAGGATGGTATTAACTGCGAAAATGAAATTTGTATTAACACACAAAAACATACCTAACATGAGGTGTAGGTAAATTAATTATCATTAGTACAGTTTTGTCAAGTTTTAAACTTTTTCTAATCTTTGAATCCCTATTCCTTTGATTTCACATATCATAATTATCAAATATAAGTCGTGGTGATATGCTGATATCTCTGTGTAATATTCTTCTCATCTAAACACCGCTTATTACCCAGATAACATTGCAAAATTAGAATTTCCGGACTACACATAACCGTGCACGGTCAATTAATCATGGATTCATGTATTTATATCGATGTTTTGGCAAGTGATTCACCTTCATCAAAACGCAATATTCCAACCGTTCTATTGATGATCAACTGTACGATGATTCTATTGATTTAAAATCATAGCTACCAAAATAGCCATTGGAGGGCAATTTCGGGGGGGGGGGCAATTGGAATTATACGTCGAGAATAATTAATCTGTCTCAGCTAACATTATTTTTAGACTCGGAATATTCATTTTTATTTAAATGAAATTAAACCTTATACATTGTATATTTTCCTGCATTGCGAACATTAACAAGTAAATGAAAACAATTTGATAAGAAATATCGCAAAACATGTAAATCAGTCTCTGTTGTTCGTGTTATCAGAAGACTGAACACAAAACATGATAAAAGAATAATTCTAGTACCCATGGTTCTAGAAGGAAACAAACTAAATATACAGTCGAGTTTCATTAATCCGGACGCCAATAATCCGGATGCTTCACCTTCAAGATGATTCATGATGACAATTTCCAGGGAACAATATTTTCAAATTGTCTTGCACATTATTATATGTGTGTTTCAGTAGTCCGGGTGTTTCATTTATCCGGACATTTTGCTTGAGATCGAAGGTGTCCGGATAAATGAGGCACCACTGTATAATCATAAGAAAATTGAAGTAAAAACTCAAAATTAAAGTAAAAAAAGTCATGAACATAAGTTTACAAATTGTTTAAGTATAGCATGATATTTCAATACATGAACTGCCTAAGCCCGAACCCTATGAATAGTAGAAAGTGTATAGCATGTTTCTTGTAACTTTAAGCTACATGAAAATATACAGCCGCAAAACTAGAACCATAGAAACATAGAAAGAAAAAAATGAAATATGAAGAGCTCTAAATTATAGAATAAAGGATCCAGAATAACACAGTATTTACCTTCAGAAAGTCATCGCATTTAGAACCGGTTTTGAATTCATTGATATCAAATACTTTGAACTCAATTAATATGGAATTCGCATCAGACGGCCCGGTCACGTGCCAGGTACAATTCTGCCCGTTTGGATAATTGGAGGGAAAGCGTGGCGAGCTAATCTCTCCGGAGTATCCCATTCGTCGATCTCCACACCGCTGGGCTACAAAAATGGTATATATATGGTATTTGCTGCATCATGGTGACATTGTCTTTTACGTCTTATGAGTCAGTAGAATAATATTTATGTTTGAAGCTTCAGGAGATGATGTATTCTAAATTTCACTCTGTGTATATCATTCTGATCTGTAAACTATTTTGAATGAAGACATGAAAAGGAAGTCAAATTATCTAAATGCAGTGCTTGATATTTCCCCTTTTATTCTTTCAAATTCTTCTTGATCCCTAACATGTCTAAACAGAGGGAAATACAGAAGCTCTTCGAGTGCTTTTTGACGTCAATTGATTGTGACGTTATAACCATAGATATGTTAAACGGGTCATTTAATGTTGATGTCATAAAAGAAAAGTTTGCCAAAATACCTCTTCGGGCGTATACCATCGACAAGTCGATAAATCAAAATGTTGAATTATTATCAATCTGCTGCAATGTACTGTTGTCTTTGTTAAATAATAAGTATGAAACGGACTGATAAAGAACGAGAAAATAAACTATTTTATTGAGAGTAATAAAATTGTATATTATTGAAATAAAAGCAAAACGGAACTTAAATAAATAACAATTATAAAACTCACCTGAGGTGACATAGAAGAGGATTAAGTTGATAGATAAGAATAACATTATCCTTAGTCTCGTATCTAGCTAGTGGGATATCTCCAAGTGTATAACGAATATATAGAGATACATCAAACCTTTATTATTATTTCCGTGTTCATTTTAGAGAGGAATCATTTTTAATTTATGAGGAAGTACACGTTGTACCTAGAATCGGGTGACATGGGAACGTGAACGACTAAATATTATAATTAACAGATATCAGAGGCAGTCGGGCGACACAGAGGAATAAACACCCCTGTTGATCCGCCGTTATATCTACATTCGAACAATTTACATATCTAAATTTCAGTAACAAACAAAGTCAGTATTCTGAGTGGAAACTGGGAAATCGTATATCCTTGAGACGAATACTTCTGAATAAGGAAATTATTTCTGTGCGCAAAATGTTCATGAAATGTTCTTATATGACTGAAGGGTTATGGAATTTGGCATGAAACAATTTGAAATCAACCTGTTTTATTTGGTGGGTGGTTGTTCAACAGATCTTCGGCATTCAGATTGGGTCAAGTTCATCTTCTTGTTTGATTTCTTTATCCCATGAGACTGACTTTATACAGAGGCTTCTTAAAAATAGTGACAAAAACTTAGCCCTTCAACTTTCCACCGTGTAGATGACGTTCTTTCATTAAATAATACACATTTTGATGAATATGTTTTTTGCATCTAACCAAATGAACTTGAAAAAGGACACAACGGAAACTGATATTTACGCCGGTTGAGAACAATACTTTACGATTGAAGAGATGACTTCAACTTCCCGACATTCCAGCAGCACCTGCTTATGGAGTATACATCTCTCAATTGATAGGATATAAGATCAAGAGCATGTGTTTCCTATCACGACTCCCTGGTCATACACCTAATCCCGTCCTATTTTTTTACCGTTTACGACCATAACTGAATTAGACATTTTCCCAAAATAAAAATATAGGTTACACGACGGTTGTCGCGCCCGGAGCACCTGAACTCCAGATTTTAGATGCGTATTACTCTATGTATGTTTAGGTGTTTTGTGTATCGCCATTTGTAGTAGTACCTATTTTAGTTTTGGCTATACTGTTGTTTGTATCGCCATTTGTAGTAGTACCTATTTTAGTTTTGGCTATACTGTTGTTTGTCTCGGATTTTTAAAATTTGAATGCCTCCTAGGTATCTTGTATTTCCCCCTTTTTAAATAGCGCAGAATAGTGATTCGACATATGAGTACATGTTTATACTATTTCCTATGAGGATGAGTCACTTATATACACGGGTGTCAAAGGCCATTGTAATATTTTTGTTGTAATTTCCATTTGTGATTACATGAATCATCAAGAGTTTGAACATGTGAAATAAAGCGGAAATTGGTCTGGGAAAACCAGCTGTATCACACCTGAAAATCCACATTATAGTCAAGAAATGTACCGCGAATTTTCGGCCATTCACCAGTGTCCCATATGGTAGCTCTTACAATTACGCATTCTATTATACTGTTCATTCTCTTTCTATTTAGATATAAAATCACAGACAAAAAGTGAAAGTATGTACATGAGAAAAATATCAAGCAGATTACTACAGAACTTACACATATTTCTACAAATTCTGAGTGAGGATCAATTGTAATACAGGGGAAGACATAATGTAGAACGGTCACTGAAGTTAAAGACAACTTCAAATGGATCGAGTCAGGTGAACTAGTTGTATTGGTGATTAATGACCCACATCTAGACTTTCACTTATATGATAATGTCACCGTATTGCTAAAATTTCTCCCTTTGCACTTAATGACGTTGAGGAGATGGGAAAGGCTATAACATAAGGATACCTTCTGTGACATAGGACCTTCGTATATTACTAGAAGTAAACCGCGGCGCAGAGCAAAGGCGGATCCGAACCCTAGACCTCTCGATGTGAACACATTAACCACTGCATAACGGCGGATCCAATCAAGTGTGGAATCAAGAACACAATCCCACGATAATTGAAATAGTCAAACGAGGTTACAGCTCCGTACAAATGGTGTACGTCATTAGGCGAATACAGGCCTGTACAATTGGTCTACGTCATTAGGCGAATACAGCTCTGTACAAATAATCTACGTCATTAGGCGAATACAGCTCTGTACAAATAATCTACGTCATTAAGCGAATACAGCTCTGTGCAAATGATCTACGTCATTAGGCGAATACAGCTCTGTGCAAATTGTCTACGTCATTAGGCGATACAGCTCTTTATCACCCTTCTGAGTAAAATGTCTTCATTTCATTGGTCAATGCACAAATTATATCTAACTGTATGTCCCTGATCAGGCGGTATAAATTTGTTTCGTATTAACCGCTTGGCGCGCGTGAGTAAAGGGTGACACTCTCCGCTTTCTTTCCAACTCCAGCTCGGGAAAATACTGAAACTCGGGCAGTTGATATGAAACGGTATCGCCCGTGTGGCAGCGTAGATAACTAATAGTACAAATGGTCTACGTCATTAGGCGAATGCAGCTCTGTACAAATGGTCTACGCCATTACGCGAATGCAGTTTTGTACATATGGTCAAAGTCATTAGGCAGGACAATGATTTCTATAGTAAGGTCATGGCTACTATCTATAATCCAATTAACAGCATCATCTTCAGTAAGTGTTTGAACATCTCCACATACAACTGCGGGAATTGCACTCACAGTATAACAGACTGTGGAACACTATACATATTGTTAACAAGGCGGAAATATGTGTTCTGAAGTTATGTCCCTTTTGTAAGTTGTCAGAAAAAATATCAAAAAGTTAATTTTAATTTTCATTAGTTTCCCTAGAGGCTATTCTCTACCGATCCCTACAAATGCATTTGAATCAGAATTAAAGGAGACATATGTTCTGTTACAAGGCTTTTATTCAAGATTTGTCTAATGGTATAACATTACTATTACTTTTAGAGAGTATCCATTGACGTTCTCGAAAATCCAGGCGAATGACAATTTTGAACAATTTCCCTGACAACATATCATATGTAATCACTGATGGAGCAGATATAGGCATATTTCTTCCTCCTATTTACAAGGTTTACAATTGTGGGTAAATGTGCTCTTCTATAATTGTATAATTCTATTACAAAAGTATATCCAATCGTATGATGTTAAATATTAAAGACAAATGTAAATTTCAGAACAACAACAATAAAACTGATCATTTTTCAAAATGAAACTTTTGAATCAAATAAATAAATCCAAATAACTTTCACATTAATTAGTACTACATGTATAACATTAAAATCATTTGTCATTATAATCCTTGTCAATAAGTCCCTGCAATAATTTATATTAATGGTAAAGAATCGTTAAAAAACCCGAAAATGATGTTGAATGGTACTTTCTCTTGTAGTCTACAATACATTGCCAATGTTGAGACAGACTCAAATAGTTGTGTACATTAATGAGTGAAGTATTTTCTGTCTATTTCAGTGTTTATATTATAACGTATGCTTTGTTTGGTGGACCCTTTACATCGAGCTTAATGGGTGTTATGTTTGTTTAGGTAACCATTTTCATCTCAACATAATCACTGTTCACACACTCGGGCAAGGAAGCCATTTTGGATACAATATCCTGTATGTCCACTTCCTTCTCAGTAAACACGTGTGAGACTGATTTCGGCATTTTGTTTGCAGGGTCCCTTGAGGGTCGACCGTCCATGATGCCCACGCGGTCCTTTGTACGCATCTGTACCTTGTCGTTGTCATGGTGAACTCTGCCAAACCCCATCACAGAGCCTGTTTTGTCTATAGTGGCGTAGTTAGGGTCATATGAAAACGCATCGTCAAGAATAACTGAGGAGTGAACTGGGTGTTTTAATTCCGATGACGAGGTGCTTTGGGCAGCATGTACCAAGTCTTTACACCTAATAATATTAAATAAAGCATTTTTAATACAAATACAAACTAATGTTGATGAGTTATATCCTGCTTTCTGATCAGCACGTCAACAATAGGCGATATTGGAATATAAAAGTGACTCCCCAAGGGCCAAAGGTTGTTCTTCCTGATCTTCCTCTCTTTATTCGATATTCACTTTTGTTTTTGTATTGATTTTTATGGTTTCATCGAGTTTAAGGTTTCTGATTACTTGCATATCCGTCCTTTTGATGAGCTTTGGATACGCAATAAAAACGTTTTGTCATTTCAACTGAAATTAACAAAGTAAAGAAAACTCACCTTTTTGATTTTTCAAAGCATTTATAAGCAAAGAAGCTAATGCTTATTGTAACCAAAATAACGCACATGACAAGTATCCCCGTATTGATGCTCACTAAGTCTGAAAAAGAAAAAATATAAAACATGTTAGATTTTGTGATAAATATTTCATCAATTAAATAAATCTAAAATGGTTTTATTTGGGTTACATAAACTTGCTACGCTTTCTGTGTATTCAAATTTTCGGGTAACGATATACATACGACATTGAAAACCCATTATCACAGGGCGGAATTTCGAATATATTTTGCACTGTGCAATGCTTCTCCATTGTTAACTTTACCCCCTCCCTTTGATAATGTATTTTTATGAAGGGTGTATAGATACTATAAGTTATATAAGAAACTAATGGTTGTTGTGGTAATCAAAAGCTTGCACATGACAATTATACCCTTATTCATGTTCATTTAGTCTGAAAAACATACTAATATAAGATATATATGATTTTGTAAATTAATTTTTTATCAGTTAGATAAATGCCAATCGATTTTATTTGTTTTACATTTACTTATTTGCCATTCTGGTTTATCTACACACACACGCACACACAACATAGCAAACGCATTATCACAGGGCGGGACAAAGGTAAAAGGGCGGGGGCAAAGTTAACAGGGCGGGGCAAAGTTAACAATGTAAGACAACAATGCACCAAAGGGTATTCGAAACTCCGACTTTTGTATAGTACTATGTTGAGAGTATAAATGTTATCAACATAAAATAAGACCCCTGTATAGTACTATATTGAGAATATGAACAAACTCAACAACAAAAAGATTCCTGTGTAGTAATATGTTGGAAATATAAATGATCTCAGCGACAAAAAAAATTACTGTGTAGCTCTGTGTTGACAATTTAAACAATCTCAACGGCGAAAGCGATGGGAATCACAAGCAGGGTGAGCCAATGTGTCAAGGGTGAGTATTGCTTATCAGCATGCTGATGTAATTTATTTCAAGCCGATAGGCTTAATGGCTTAAGGCTAATAAAGTAAACTAAACTAAACCAGTCGGAAGTGTTCCAAGGATACCTAGTCGTTAGATTGGTCAATGGATGACAGAATGATTTTGATATGTTAGGCTTTGATTTTAAGTATCAGGGGATCTTATGTTACACAGATGGTCGGAAAACAGTGAGGATATATTGGCGATCCGCCAATAAACTCTGCACACGGGGATACGGCTTAAATGGTCAAACCATTTCGGGTCCCCTCAGAAGAATAAAAAGGTAAAGGCAACGAATAAGGTCGATCTCATAATTCCTACAAAAATTGCAATATGAGGAGTTGGGCAAACATGGACCCATGGATACGCCAGAGGTAGGATCAGGTGCCTAGGAGGAATAAGTATCCCCTGTTGACCGGTCGCACCCGCAATGAACCCTATGTCTTGATCAAGTAAACGGAGTAATCGGTAGTCAAAATCAGTGTGTAAAGAACGATCTAACAACCGTTATGAAATAT
>JACSZP010019472.1:0-17516 GCA_016161895.1 Pinna nobilis
CCCTCATTCTGCTGTTCCAAGACTTTGACTTTGTTGTTTGGTTTCGTCAGCAGGGAGTAATCCCTGAACCACAAGGTTTTCTCCCATTTGCCTGAACTAAACCTGTGACCTTGCATGATGAGTAATTGAGTAATAAGAAGAAAAATGGTCCAATATAGTTTAAATTTTGCCTAACATTAATAATTTTAAAAAAATGCGCGAACAGACAACATTTCACTTGAAAATAACATGGTGAAATTAAACAAGTCCCAAAATATTCTGCGATAAGAAAGATATTGATAGTTGTGTTTGATTATAGGGGAATCATAAGAGGTTGATATTTTTGATGTTCGTTGACATTGTGTGTTCGATTATTGACTTATGAATTCATGTACATACCCAAATATGACGAAGATTAACTTAATTTATTTGTAGAAGGAAAACCTTTGCCCTGATCACTTGGGATGGTGGAGTGTCCAGAGAGATGATCAGAAATGCCGTTGAGTGATGCAGAGTTGTTTTTTTTTGTTTTTTTTGTAAATAAAAACTTAAAAATGTCTGTCGTTTTCATTAATTTGGTGTCGAGTTTATATTTTCATAATTTTATATCTTCAATATAACATTTAAAACTTGGTTTGTGCACTGAACCCTCTGTTACGTAACTTTTAACATCGTTTAGTCACATAGTTCAGCCACTAAGCAGGTGCTGAAAAGTGTTCACCATGCTCAGGACTGAATCCTAAGCTGAAAGGAATCCTACACTCGCCTCCAGCGAATGTGCTACAGACTCAGTCTGTTTATGGATACTTTCTTTTACTGCTTCCGAGACCATTCTGACACGTAGATGTCCAGGTGCACACTCGTTATCACTCTGACCTTGTTCAGTGTTCAACTCAATATGCACCACCATGGCTCAGTTGGAAGCATGTTCGTTTTCTGATAATGAGGCCCGGGGTTCGCGCCAGACAGTGGCTGGCTGCCGCTGTCATTCGAATTAGAATGACATTCGAATTAGACATAAGAAATTCTAATTCCTGCCGGCGGTTTCATCGTTTGTCACATATTTACTTACATTTCAATGATAAGGTGCTGAACACCTGCCTCGATGCAGTGTCTCTTTCACTTTCCACTTTGTGTAGAAATACGAAAATCGTAGTTATCTTAAATTACCCAGTCAATGAAATATCAAAGATTCAATAAAATATCAAAGCATGTTGATGACGATGATGATGACGGCGACGATGATTATGACAACGACTATGATGATGATGATGATGACGATGGTGAATATGATGATGGGTGTGAAAAGAAATGATTTTGATAACAAATAACATGATTTACGAAGGATGATTAGATAAAGCTTATTGAGGTAAAAACAGAACATGTGGCTTAGTATTGTAACGACCGCTGCAACCAAAGTTGTAACGAGCTTACGAGGCGTCAAATTATGGTTTTAACTCATATATGTTCGAACTTCATAAAAGCACAGGGTTTCTAGCAAAACAACTACTTGGTCTATTTGCAATATATATATATATATTCGAACAAGAAAATGTAGAGGTTATCTGGCCTAGCACACCAATAAAATGGAACAAATTATCAGGTAAATAGTTTAGAAGCTAAAAAATGTATGTACAAATAAAGAGAGAGAAAAGAAGAGAGCGTTTAGATTTGTTGGCTTTATTGCACTTTTCGCTACTATTTTACTGGGATGCAGCCAAGACCTGCACTTTTCAAAAGCCTTACTCAGATACAAGTTCAGTTACACCGTTCAAATAGAAAGCTACTAAGATTGAATTCTTACCAACCATAGAGCCATGTGACTCTCTCGACAGCCGTCGGAGTAGTGAGTCTGAGCGCCAATTGACACTCGTATTTGTATATCAAATTACTTTTCTTAACATGACGTCACTAGTGCACACGTACTTTCGTTTCAGTATTACTATGATGGTCACACTCACCAGGCTCAAACGTCATTTGTTTGAGCCTGGGCGCAGGTTTGCAACTTCCCATTAACTTTCGAATAAGACAGTAAAAGTCGAGGCAGATTGTCTTACTAGGTAAACAAACAATACCTTGCCTTCATAACTTCCCGGTGAAAATGTCGACCTTCGTGCTAATCGTTGATGTCTTATCAAGTTGAACACGACCACAAGGACAACGTATTCAGTTCTATGTGCATGTGAATCTTACGAATATATACCTGTACATGTAAATGTAGTTTAGGACGGATTAAGGTTTCTTTTTTTTTTAGACTTTTATAATTACCATATGTAATCCATAGAGAAATACGGACAGGTTTCACAATACACCCACGCTACAGATACATATTGGATTGAAATTATGTTTTTTCTCAGTTAGTATTTTGTTCCTTTTTCCTATTGTGTTTATATTTCCCATTTTATATATCTTTTTCCTTTTTTATATTTGGTATTAATCAAGATGGGCTTACAAAGGTGTCACAGTATGTGTTAGCACGTTAAAGAACCCTCCCTGATCTACGGCCAGCAGTGCTGAGCACAAGCAAAATTTGTCGCCCTTCACCGGCACACGGTGACGTCTCCATATGAGTGAAATATTCTTGAGTGGGACGTTAAACAATTACGCAACAACAACACAATTTTGTTTGGAGTAATTGTGTTTTGTCATCAGCTATTTGCGAGGTTTTGAATTTTTTCTCTCTTTTTTTGGAAAATTTAACAAATTAATTTCGTGACAAAAGTGAAAAAAATTTGGTAAATTAAAACACTTCATAGAAGACATTGAAATGAAGCCAGGGAAACCTATATGTATTTACTTTAGGAAGAAAGAGGGACGCAATTTAGTCAAAACCCTCTAGATTTATGGACGGTTTGAAAATGTTATTGTATTTTATTGTTATTCACCGTTATTCTCAGGAATCTTTCATTTATATAGGGGGGGTCACTGTCTGCCGGAGATGGGCGACAAATTTGGTCAATGTTCGGTACTTATAGCTGTAAAACAGGGAGGGTTCTTTATCGTACCACCGCCTACTTTGACATAGGAACTCAGTTGTGACTGTCTCACCCGAAAGACAGGGACAGCCAACTACAGCGTGGCCCAGATTCGATCTCCCGACCTCTGGATAAGAAATATGAAATTCAAACCTATAGGCCTAGGATGCTCCTTTCCCTAGGTTCGACTGAACTTTAATACTACATGCTATTGATAAGTGTCAAAAATAGCATGCGATCATAATAATAGCACCGTAGAACTACGAAGGGATGCTGGGAAATCCAAGTCCTAATAAACATGGCAAGATAACGCTCTCAACGTACAAGACACTTCTAAATTCATTATAGAATGGAACCAGCGTCCGTTTTGTTGTCATGCCACATCGGTCGAAAATGTTCCACATATAAACCCATGAACATACAAAAAGGGAAGTTTTAAAGACCGCCCACTACCTGTACAGGTAACTGGGTCTGACAGCAAGTTGCTTGTCAATCACCCTCTTCAATAAAGTGGCCTGAGTGTGTATACCCAGAGGGTCACCTGTGTGTTCACCTAGGTGATAAAATGCAGAAGACACGGGGAAAATATTTATTTCTTTTCCTGTCAGCGTATAAGGACTATATGATAGAAAGATAATGGTTTTTCTTTTCGGAACAAGCAAAGTGTATATCGTTAATGTGTGGATACTGGTGCAGATTATTTAAAAAAAAGTTTTAAATGGGGTATCACAATGCTAATGCATTTTTTCTGTAGTGACAGAGGCGTGGCCATGGCTTAATCTGGAAAAAAAAACTTTCGTTTACCTAGCAGACAGTCCTTTTAACAGTATTTATATACAAGTATAGACATATGCCTTGTTTCCTAACGAGTGTAGATGAAACTTTTTTTCTGCTACTTAAACGGTTCGAGTATAGGAATAGTTTTACTAATGATGAGACGTCAACGAATGTTAATAAAGGTCCTCAAAGTTTGACCCCTGCTGGTCACTACGAGTAATACAGCTGTGAGGAATTTGGTTTAAAGTTTTTCATTCGAAGATTAAAGGGCTTCTGCCGAGGCTCGAACACTCAAACTCTAAGTCTTAAGTTGTGCACTGACTTATTTGGAATATGGCATGTATGCTCTCTGAATGACTACTCTTGGCAAACGTTTAATTTCAAAACTCGCAAATGATTTTCATAATGCACTTTTGATCAAGGTAGCATGTGCACTGTTTATAACTATAGTTTAAATTTTCTATTTAAATTAGCATATATTGTTTCTATATGGAGTTTGTCATTATTTTTATTAAATAAAAATGTTCTCAAGGTACAATACAAAATCGATTTCATTTTTACTTTATAAGTTTTTTATGGAATGAGATTTAACTTTATTCTTAGAATTCTTAATACAGAACTTTGTTTCATTTTGTTTTTCAAATTATCTGAAACTACGATTTTAGAGGATTATTGAAAAAAAGAACCTCTCATGATCCGAAGAACTGAAATGCAGAGAGGGAAAAATATAGCATAAGTGTTATACTTGTAGAAAGTATCGTCGGGAATAATGTTGTTTATCATGGTTTCAAATGATTATTTTCAATATACATGTACTTGTCTATGAAAGCTTTTTGGGTTTTTTTTGGTTTGTTTGTTTTTGTTTCACTGCAATAGTTTATAACCGGTGTCTTCTGAAACGTTTCAATTCATATCATGCATAACACTCGATTCAACGCTGGATTAGTCCTATGAAAATCCACAGCCAAAGCCATGTTTACCTATGCAAAACCCTTAATCATGCCCTGTCAAGATGTTAATTTCTCCCACACTTGGTCGTGAAAGACAATGTTTACCCATGAAAAGATAACTCTGTCTTTCCCCAGGGAAAGACAGCTGGCACGCGCTATGACGTCACATATAGGAATCTAATGGCTAAACATTATACCAAGTTTCGTGTGTACATAAATTCTAGTCGCGGAAGTGTGGGAAAAAAGAAACATGGATATGGTGAGTAGGAAAGGAAAACTAAACCCTCGTGGTAAGTATCTGAAAGTCCAATCCTCTGGAGACCCTCGGATTGGACAAACAGATTTTTACCACTTGGGTTGAGATTTCCCTGTCCACTCATCATACCTGTGTAGGAATTTACAATTGTACAAGTGAACAAATCAATTTCATTTGAAGGAAAGGTAGCCGAACTTCTTGCAGTGTGGATTATTAACTTTGCATGCTATGGTTCATTAAATGAATGTCAATATTTGGAAAACATATATTCAAGGTATGACAACATATATAGTAAACAAAAGAAAACAGAAGGTATCTATACAATTAAAGTTAAGTTTTATAGTAAGTACTAAATGTTTATTTAGGTAAAATCGATCTTTAAATCACCTGTTTTTCCAAGAATCATAATTGAACAAATGTATCTAGGTTTTCCATAAATTTTAATTTATTCAAGCTTAGATTTTTTTTCCACGAACTGATTTCTGACAATTGAATGAATCTATAATTTATGCAAATCAATAAGTAAAAATCAAAGCGATTTAACAAAAATAGTTTGTTTTGGGGCTGTGCTTATTCAATGAGTTTTTTTTTAACAAACTTACTGGTTTTCTAGCTTGTCATGACCTCCCGATTCACAATAATGTGTTTTAATTGATTGTTGTGTACATGTATTTACGGCTATTGAAAACTTATGGATATCTATCCGTGTGATCATATGTGTATGTCTGGAGGAGGAAACACTGATTACCCAGACTTATATTTGTCATGCCGGGGCAGAGTTAACCAGAAAAATTCAAGCTGAAACTCAGTTGTTGTTATTGCTGTTGTTGTTGTTGTTATCGTTGTTGTTGTTGTTGTTGTCGTTGTTGTCGTTGTTGTTGTATAACTCAATAATCCTTCAATTATATAACGACGTCACCGTGTGCTGATGAATGGCAAATATTTTGTCTATGCTCGGCGCATATGGCCATAGAGCACGTAGTGTCCATTAACGTGCCAACACCTACTGTGACACGGGACTTCGATTTTAACTGTCTCATCCGAAAGACAGGAACGACAAACCGTACCTTTGCTTGGGTTCGAACTCCGGACCCTACGATTAGAAGTCGTGCATGCTAACCACTCAAACTCAGAACTAAGTTCAACTGTATTGACCCAATTCTGAACTAATTAGAAGCAAATTAAGTGTAAAATAATTCTGAGCATGTGTATTGATATATTATGCAAATACATGTATACGTAATAGATTAGCAATCAGTAGCTAGAATTGAGTATGATTCTGAAGTTTTGAGTATATGCCAAAAAAACTTTTTATTTATTACCAAGGAGAAAACACAAACAGAAAATTTGATTGAGTAAATATACATTAGTAAATGCATATAACTCTTAACTAACTTGTATTTAGTTCAACACGCTTTTACTAGTATTCTGGTGGTGGGAAGGTGCAAAATGCGTCCATAAGTGAGATCCAACCAAAAAAAAAGTATCTTCTCCTCAAGCCCTTGAACAGTCTCTTCACGCTAAACATTCTAGATATAGGTACAGGTTTTGCATCTGTTGTTGCAAAACTAAGTTTCGATTCGGACTTCTATGGATGTATGGCGATCGTTATGTTTTCATATCGACCGACCAAAAATAATGAATTAATTTAAAATAAAGAGCAAAATAGTCGTCGGTAAAAAAAGTATTTGAACGTTCTCATAGACTCAGTAGTGAATATTTTTTAGTGGTTCATCTAACTTTTTTTTTACCTTTATGGTGTGTTGTGTGAATCATTATTCATAATATTGTTTCTTTTAAAATAGCAGACTATCGATTTAGCCCTGATTACCGTTACGTTCCTTCATTTATTAACACATTTCCGATTTTGTTGTTTGTTAGTTTTGTTTTTGCTATAGTAAACTCGACAATTTTTCAGTCATATGATGGCGGCCAGGTTGTACTGGTGGAGGAGAGAGCCTGGCTCCAAATATATCTGGGAAGAGACCACCTTTCCGATTCTGTTCCTCATATAAACTTCTCGTTTTCATATTAACCTTCACGGCGTATCCAGCGTTCTGGAATATTCTCATGTTCAAGCGTATTAACTTTACTTTGAGTAAAAGAATTCAATATACAACATACCACAATGTATTATAATTTGAACATCAAATATAGCAAGCGGAGTAAAATTGCAGACAGAAAATGTATCGAAACCAGGATTCGAATTAAAGATAAAGATAAATTCCTGCTTTTACTGATTGTGTCATTGAGACTATCTGTCTGTAATTCAAATCTGAAATAAACTTGTTGAACATTTCTAAAGCTCGTGTGACTATTGATAATAGTTTCAGGACCCTAATGGTAATAAGATCTAACTCATTAGTCTCCTATTGGTAATGGTATTGTCTGCCAATGTATGATTTTGAATACTTCCCAGGTATATCTATATTTCTTATTCAATTTCCGTAACATGTTTATACTCAACATCAGGAACTTTGGACAATTTTATAAAGTTGCAATCAAAGTGTTAGGGGTCTAAAAGAGTACCCTGTTCATCCAATAAGACGTTTTGAAAGCAGATTTCTCTTACAGTATAAGCGAAAGGGCTTTTATATTTCATATATTTTTTCTGCATATCTACTATGTTTTACTACATTTGACAACAAAATATTAAACCATTTAACCTTTACCTAGAACTTTTACCTCACTATAATTACTTTGATTAGAGATTCTGAAAAGCAGATTCTGAAAAATTCTCATGGTAGTTTTTCGTCACGTTAGGACAACTGTTTTTTCTTTTCTTTTCTTTTTAATCTGATAATACCTTGTTCCAATCTAAACTTTGCATTAAGGTGATTATTGTGTTAAATTAAAAAAAAAATACATTAAAGGGTGTTTCAGTCTTTAGAGAAAATTTATCTTACATTCAAAGAAATAATGCAGACGGCTAAACAATCTGCGCCATTGTATAAGGACAATTTCTCTATTTAGGATTCCCCTTGGTAGCCGAAGGAAAAATAATGAAAAGAAAAAAAAAACAAAGGCGTCTTCAAAAAATCAGAATCTTGATGAACAGCAAAAATTATCATATCTATTTGCCCCTGAAAAAAGAATAGTAGTGTTATTAATAATGTGTTTATCAATATTTGTATTACTATTATCATCATCATCAGCAGCAGTAGTAGTAGCAGAATCACTAATAATAATTATTGTAATAATTAATAAATAATAATTAAGGACGTCGTGACCTCGTGGTTAGCATGTTCGTATCGAAGGGTTCAAAGTTCGAACCCGAGCCACGGTACGGTTGTCTTTCGGACGAGACAGTATAAACCGAAGTCCCTTGTTACAGTTGCTGTTAGCACGTTAGAGAAACCTCCCTGCTCTACAATCATACGTGCCGAGCATAGGCAAAAAGTGTCGCCCTTCAAGGGCTCACGATGATGTCTCCATATAAGTGAAATATTCTAAAGTGGGACGTTTAACAACGATACAACAATAATTATAATTAATATTTACATTTAAAAGCTAAGTCAATGGAATAAAAAAGAACTTGTGTGATACTTACAAGTCTCAAATCAATTTCTAGATCATTAAATATAGTTCGACTGCCTTTCTGTATTAATGAAAGACGCGATCTCAGCAAATAAGATGAACACTTGATGAACGAGTATACTACGTACGTCACCATATATATATTCACATTAGCTGCATGTTTGTATCATCTGGTTTGTTCTCAGGACTAGTGAAGTTGCACACATTATCTGACCCCGAGTTGATAAATAAGATAAATAGACGACTTTGAAACGCGAATGTACTTTTACAGATTTGTCAAACTTAGGCAACAGTCTTTTCACAGATAATGGAAATTCAATTATTATTAACTATGATTACATTTTTTTTTAAAGTTTAGGATTAAAACTTCTGTTTTGATACATATTTTAGATCCAGATGCAAGTAATGTAACATGGACATTGATCCGGTGAAAATCAAACGGTGTCGTAAATACATTTTTCCAAAGAAAAACGGCTGTAAGCATGAAAGGGAATATTACCATGAAGCCATGTTCTCAGATTCTCGATATTGTTTTATCTTATTCCATCTTCTTGTGTAAAACAAACGATTTTGCACACGCATTCCATCCATCCCTTTTTTCAAATAGTATAATTTTACGTATTCTAACTTAGGAGTTATGATTCGTGCACAAAATGTAAAAATTGAAATGACTGTCTTAAGAATAGGCATATACACCTACATTATTCTTGTACAAACATCATTCATTTTATTAGATACATGTAGGATTCATAAACACAGTGGAATCTGTATATCGTATCCTTTGCCGTAATTCACTACGACGTTTAAACATTTTGTGCGTTAGAAAGCTAGCATGTAAAACCAAAAATAGAGTAACACGAACCCCACAAAACTCCAAAAGCAGACAAAACTACGGTCAAAGCTAGTGAGACAATAATACAAACAGTAATAAACACAATAAGGTGTGTATAACCAAAACTGAGTAACACGAAACCCACATAAATCCGATGGTGGTGCTCCGGAAGCGTAAGCAAGATTTCCATGTTCTCTGACTCGTCTCTAAAGTAACGTACTCACTCTTGCCTGGAGAGCCCAGGATTGGAATCAAAGTTAGTACACATCTGTTTTTCTATCCTTTAAATGAGACATTAAAATTGTATAATACTGGATTTATTGTCTTCGCAAGTTAAATAACCTCTCTCTGTTAAGACGCCTTGTCACGGACGTATCTCTCAAGTAAGATTTCTTGGAGAACTGAATTAAAATGCAAACACGTGCTGCAGCATCGTGCGTGTAATGTTTGAAGTCAGTCTAATTATCTGGGCTATTTAAAAGAGTCCGTCTGCCTTTTAGCGCCAATGTAGTACACGGATAGAATAATACACCACATATAATGACACCAGTCTACAGTGTACTTGTCCAAAGTAGTTGCAGGGTCATATGAACGTTTGCAACACCTGGTAAATTCTCAATGCCAATAAAGTTGTTCAAAGTTATCCAAAGTCTCCAAAATAAATCAACATGTGCAAGATACAGAAACCCGATTTGAAACCCCAAAATGAACATATCTAAATGCAGGGTCATGCGTCAAAAAATCTACCCGAGCACTCTTGTTCGCACAATAAATGTCTATAAACCTTAATCAGAATGTTTTGTACAATCATTAGTTTTGAAAATTCAATTATCTTAACTTTATTTTGGATAAATCTTTGTAATTTTTAAGCTGTTCTGGGGCCTCCGTCAGCGAATGCTCAGAGCATTGCGCTTTAAACCACTCTGTCTCTCACCCGTTGTAAACGTGGATTCGACACTCGCTGGAACCTAAACTAATAAGAGAAAGCTTGGCAGTTTACTTGCGGATGTCCGGTGGTCGTTTCCCGGGTACATTTATCTCTCCTCCACCAATAATAATTGGCCGCCATCATTTGACAGAAAGATTATCAAATGTGGAGTAAAGATAAAACAAAAAGCAAAAAAAAAAACAAACAAAAAACAAAAAGCAAAAATCAAAACAAACAAAAATATTTTTGTAAGCCAGAATGTCACTTCATTTTTTATTTCTGTCTTAAATATACATGTAAACATGTATATGCGTAACATAACTACATTAAATTCGGAGTTCTTGAAATGTCATTTCTGTATATATACGATAGGCTATTCTTACGAAAGAAATTTGTGGAAAAAATCAATTTTTTGTAGATTTTCTGCGAGTTTCCTTTAAAAAATGATATATTGACATAGTAGTATTTGTAAATTGTATTCATTGCACAGATGAAAATCTTTATTACCTTTTACCTTTACTACCTACCATTACAATACTGACTACAGGCCACAGCGGAGAAGGCTTGAGATCATTGCACTGGTCATCAGATCCGTGATACCGTAATCACCCCAAGATAGTAGCGGCAAGGTTTCGAATTTGTGCTGTTCTGTACTGAGCCGCTACATGTCTTTTGTTTCTGCTGATTAAATGAGACAGTGGAAATCTAGAATATTTGTAATATACAGTCAATCCTGGTTTAGGAAACCGTGCAAGGGCAGGTGCAAAAAGGGTCACGAATGACTGGTGGTCTCTTAACTCAGGTTTTTTGTATAGGGGAAAACTTGGGAAACCACTCATTTAGATCACATGACAGGTTTTCCTTTAATTCAGTGGGTCGCTAAGGCTGGTTAGACTATATTGGCTTCGTCAGTTTAAGGTCATCTCTGCTTAATGTCTGCCCCGATGTCCGTCATCGGCATTCGAAGGCATATCCGTGCAAGTGAGAGTTTTTTAAGACAGAAATAAGGCTAACAAAACAGACATCTGCTACTGAATCGTGAGTGTATATTTTGACATAGATTTTTATTCTGGGTTATCAAAGGAAGTTTGATTACCTGTCGGTGTAAATGTGGGACATGGTTTGAGCATTAAGGTAAATTATGAACACGACTCTGTGGTGTACTTTTCCATAGAAACTGCAGCGTTAGATGAATGTCTTTGATACGTGTTGTATTCTCAATAACATTGTTCAAAGTATCCAAACTAAAAACAAGTGAACACGCTGCCCATGCTATCAGAATGTTAATGTACGATTAAAAGTATTGTCAATCCAAATATTTTTACTAAAATATCTTTATTTTCTCTAGTAAATGTATCATTCATCTACCCTCAGTCATGGAATCCAGATTGTTTCATAATTGTCTTGAACGGAAATATAAAACGGAAAAACTGATGAATTTAATCTTTAACATAAGTTCAAATAGTACTTAAAAAATCGGTACGTTTACGAAATTTCATATATACATAACATGTGAGCACTTTCCTGGGAAAATCAGTGTCTCGCTAAATACTCAATGCGACATTCTCTTGTACAATATATTAGCTTTCTATTGTCTTACCATGTAAACTCGTATCAAGAGTGTCTTGTTATTAAATCGCAAAAGGTTCAATGAGGAAATACGTGGTTATATAATAAATAAATGGTCATAGAATAAAATTACGACTGTCCTTGTGATCCATAAATTAACTTGCAAAATGATAATACTTTAACTTGTAGAAACCCGCTTAGAATTGTTTTCCTTTTATCAATACATAACAGCCATTTTTTATTTTTTTTTAATTGGAAAAATTTATACTCTTTATGTGCAAAATTTCAGCAGAGGACACAGAAAACTTAGCTTCCCTTTTTAAAAATTCGGATTATGCATGCTTTAATTGACGCCCAAATTCTAAGAAAACAAAAATGGTGTTAAAAAAGGTTTTATGCGATTGTATGTCATAATTATAACCATTATTCGAAATTAAGTGTTCCATGTATGAATTTACAAACTGTAACTTTGAACTCTTGTATAAATATTTCAAATCAACATTTGTTTACGACGGTTGTGTTATGACAACCAGGGACACTAACTCCTTCCGACCATCTGGCCCAAAACAAAGAGAGACAACTCCACTAAAACTCGGGGTGAGTTCAGGTGCTCCGGAAGAGAAATCAATTCCTGCCCCAAGCCCGGCAACCATCGTGTCAAATGTCAAATTCGGAAATAGACGTAAACGGTAACAGGAAGTGGTTAAGTGTATGACATTACTCAACTGCCCCGCAGAAGAACATCCAGAGTTCACGTGATTAACGGTACTCTTAACTTGACACAAAAAACAGAGAAACCGGCCCTGAATTCACGTTCACTGTCCTTCAGATGTATATAACAATATTCACAGATTAATTTACAGTAAAGAAGAATCGATTAACGTTCCTGGAGACCTATTTTCTGAGAATCTAAATTGCCGAATCACAGTAGCATGAAAACGACACATTTTCCCTCCAGTTGAACTTGCAAGGAAAATGTTTTTCCAGAAGGAAAAAAAACGGCGGATCCAGCAGCATTTAACTGATCAAACATCCTTACTTCGTCTGCAGAGAATAAAGTAATAAATTTTCGAATCCTTTAAATAGTACAATGCCCGTCATACAAGCGTGGCAGAAAATCAGTCATGGGTCCACGGTAGGAATAATATAATCCAAATCGACGGTCACGCTTCCATAAATTACCATTATTCAGACTATGAAAACAATTTGTCAAAGTTAATTCATAAACTAACTTACAGGTAAATTTGCCGGGTAGACAGACATTGGTCCAGAGTAGCAGGTTTTGGACCACAGTCCATTAGGCAATACTGTGGCCCGCATTGGTTATGTTGTTGTTCTTGCTTTGTTGTTTAACGTCCCACTCAAGAATATTTCACTTATACGGAGACGTCACCGTGTGCCGGTGAAGGGCAACAAATTTTGCCTGTGCTGGGCACTGCTGGCCGTAGAGCAGGGAGGGTTCTTTAACGTGCCAACACCTACTAAGACAGGGACGGTCAACCGCGGAGTGGCGCTGCGGGAATCGAACCCCCGGACCCCTTAGCTCGAAGTCAAACACGCTAACCACTCGGCCACTGAGACCCCGCTTTGGTTATGAATACAAGTCCAAACAAGTATGACGGAATACATACACACTCGCATATGTCCATACCAGGAAAGAGTCTCATAGCATTCTTGCCCGCTCACCATTTCATTCAAGCGTGGATCAAGATCTGGTCACTCACATCTGTCCCCTAGGAAATCTAAGTGGGCTTTGGAATTGTTTAGTGTTTCATTTCTAGAGCAAAGCACAGAACATTGATACAAAACGGTGAAATATTAGATAACGAAAGCAATAAAATTATAATTACGCTGATAATACAAAATGACTGCAAAATAACTGAAACTAATGAGTAAAATTGTTAGGATTAATCTCTCTTTTTTTCAATCCGACTCAACACATTTTGCTGGTGGGTCTCAATTAATTTTCTTTGATTTTCTTTTCTTTCCCTTTTTTCTGCCTACTATTGTAGAGAAATCGTCCTGGCATACACTTTATTAAAGGTACACTTGGACTCATTTTGCAAAATTTTGTCGTGCACTTGATAACGACGAAATCGTGTTCTAATGGATATAACTAAGCGATTCGCAAAATAAAGTTTGTCAAATTAATGTTTAAATGTCCGTACTGGACATCTTTTGTCCGTGTATTTCAACCTACTTACAAGGCATCTGCCATGACGGTTAAACTCGGGTTATTCTTATTTGCATAATCAATGCATGCGCGCGCATCTCTGACCTATGTTAAAAGTTCAGGAAAAGAAGTTTATTCTCTATGAGAATTTTCATTTCAATCCTTTTAAACAATGTTCTTTTGTACACTATATGTTAATTATTATAACGCACACGAACAGTTGTTTTATTGCTCGCATGGAAGGTTTGTTTACGTTTTGAATGTGAAATAGGATAAATTCTGGGAATTACATCATCTGGAAACTTGTATCAGTTAGTAGAAATCGATACTCTATTAAGATGACATGACAAGATCAATTTATAGTTGTAAGAAACACGACCTAGGAATCAGGGACACGATAAGCTTGACTCACCGATGAGAACAAAATCGTACTCGTACTCTTAATCGTATGCCATCTCCTCTACAGACTTTGCGTTTGATCGGTCCTTCATCTCTTTACACCTCGTGATCGCACTCACAATGTAAATACGACTTAGGCCATCATTCGGTCATACTCTCTCTTTCGTCGTTTTCTTTCTGGGATCGTTAGGGTTGGGACGTGGCGTCTCTTTTTCCTCTCGGTAGTTCGATGTGCGCCATCCGCCATTTTCCTTGTATACCTCGTGGGTGAATCACGTGTATGCAAATCAAGCGGGAAGCAAAGGTCGAAGGTCGCCTACGTAACACGGTTAATGAACCTTCGTCTGTTCTCTATGCTACCTTGGCGGGAAAAGCATACAACCCGTAAACGTGTATTTTTTATTTTTAATCGACAATATCTATATATTGCGTGCATTTTTTTTGTTTCATAAGCTATATCCTCTAATTATATGCTGTTGCAAATGTGATATTTCAATTTTTGAATTCTGTGAAGATGAAAAATGAGTCCAAGTGTACTTTTAAAGTTATCTTTCTTTCCCCGGGTTTAGTGCATGACTTTCTCTCACGTGACGGACAAAAATCATCTCTCTTTCCCCGTGTTAGGTAATGTGTTGTTAGATTATAGCGTAATGTCACTTGGTTTTTTCTTCCAGAATAAACTGGGATAAATTATTCAACAATATTCATTCTGTAGTTTTAAATGAATTGTGTTTCTGTTTTCAAAACTCTGAATTCTGGACAATTTTAAGATTTCCATAACTTACGGTTCATGCTGACATTCTCTCGTATGCTAGTAACGTCTACGGCAGGAGCCTTTACCGTCGAATAACAAACTTTATGTTATAATATGAGAAATTACATGTGTAGCGAGCACAAGAAAGGCAAGAGCTCGGCTTTGCATGAAAGTTGCCGGTCTAGCTGTAAATTAATCTTATTTTTTGCATCAACATTTGAGAAAAGGTACACTGAAAGTCATTTTTTTTTTACAAATTGCTAATTACAATTTACGAAAATAAAAATAAAACAAGATTTAGCCTTTAGAAAATTGTAATATACATGTAATGTCAAAAAAGCACTTCGTCAGAGAAATAATGATTTCAAAGGCATCAAAAGTCCTCAACGAAATGATTGAGCCATGTAATTAGTTACGGGAACTGAATTTAAATTTTGCGTCTACAATGACAATCTTTGGGCTGTCAATAAGATCGACTGATTTGCAAATACATACAATGGAAGATTCTAGCGTTTTTATTCATTTTGTTTTTGTTCAAGCATTATGTGAACTAAAAATTGTTATTCGGAATTATAATGGGTTGGTCGCTTGTATTTTTGTTTAACGTCCCACTCGACAATAAATCATTAATATGGAGACGACACCGTATGCCGGTGAAGACGACACATTTGGCTATGCTCGGCACTTATGGGAGGTTTCTGTAACGTGCCAACACCTGCACGGAACCTCTGTTTATACTGTTCATCGGAAAGGCAGGGACGGTCAACCGTACCGTGACTGAGGCTTTATCCCGGAACTCTCGATTCGAAGTCGAACACGCTGACGACCCCTTGACCACGACGGCCACCGCAATTATGATAACCCAAGGAAGATTCTACCTATTCTGGCCGCTTTGGCCAAGTGGCTAACGAGTTCGCCTTCTTTACGTATACGTAGGTTAATTGTTTTTGTGTTCTTGTTTGTAATTGTAAGTCAGATGTACATGGTCAAGTTTGTTCCGTATTAAGGACTTGTCAACGGGAGGACATAAATATAAATCAGGGGTCCAAATAGAATATAAAAGTCATAAATACATATGTATCAATAGCAAAAATTATCAGTAGGCATTCTACAAATTTGGTGAATATTGGATACACACGGAGTTCTTGCAACCCAGAGGTGGGGCCAAGTACCATGGAGGTGTAGATATCCCCTGACGACCGGCGACACCCGCTGTAATTCCTACATCTAAAACTGGTAAAATCCGTAGTCAAAATCACAATTCATGAAGAACTTCCCAACAATTATCAGGAATCACACCAAGTTCCAAAAGCCGCAAACATTACAAAGAAAAAAATTATACTGTTCCGTTGTGCCCAGAGAAGACCAACAGCTGGACATGGCAGTATAGAATACGGAAAGGTAAGTGGAATCATCATTTATAAAAGAGTCATCCGCCTCTCATGCGTGTTAGCAATACCTGTAACTTTACTTATAAATCAGTCTTCAAGTTTTGCTGAATTCCGTACAATAATGAAAACATTCACATTTTAAATGATCAAAGGCAGAGCACAATCTTTACACTGTCAGACTTGTTTTCGAATTCACTCTAAACTTCTTCGATGATGTTTTCAGTCGATCATTTATAGAACTCAGGCTAAAAAGGCTTGCAACCAAATCTTTTAACCTCAAAAGAAAAACTTGTTCCCTCTTTGGCATAGGGTATTCTTTCTGATAATAATACACCATAGGCCGATGTTAATACCATTTATTTTTATTTATATATATCAGCTTGTCTGTTTCATTATTCAATTCATATTTATAGAGATCTGCATTTAATTTCAGATCTATAGTAATGAGAGGCCTGATCCTTTACTTGATGACAGAATTTCAGTTAAGCCATGAATTCTGTCCTGGATTCTGCGAGACGATGGACTCAACATGAAGACGAGGAACCAGACATCTTGAAAAGTTTATAGCAATACGATAAAGTAAAAATACCCAGAGCAATAAGAACGCACTATACTTCTATGTTTAGTGACATAATATTGTTCACCACTTGTCTAACCTTCATGACAAATATGTTGTTGTTCCTGCAGACAAAGTCTTAGTCAAAGTCAAAGTCTTTTATATGCAGATCACATTACATAGCCTGCTAAATTAGGGAATTGGGCATTAACAATTCGATTGACAACCCCACACATACACCGACAACACTTACGATACAGGAAATCCTTAAAAATACAGATCTGTTTTATATTCCTTTGGCATTCCAAAGAAGATGAGGAAAGAGATATCCCGTTACTTTGCGGGATTCCCAAATTGCATAAGTGTCCTTTCAAACAACGGTGCATTGCAGGTTCTGCCAAATGTTCCACAAAACCTCTTTCCAAGCTATTAACGTCTAT
>JACSZP010019481.1:0-12077 GCA_016161895.1 Pinna nobilis
GATTTGTTCAGGGAGCCAGTCATATGTATCTTCGATCATTGGCCTCGTGGCAAATATGATCAGCTTAGAGGGGAAATATCTTACTTTCCCCTTTATAAGAAAGCAATAAATATACTCTCGAAGTTCATTATCCGGTAAAATACAATAGATAATTGCTCGTTATTGTCACCTTAATATCAGAAATCTACTCTCAACACTTCATAAATTTTATTCGTCATTTCCCGAGTTCGTGAAATGTAGAATTTTATAAGTATATTTATTTTCTCAAATGGAATAAACAACAAACCCAAAAATGGGCGAATTTTGTCATTTATTCCAATGAATAAAGACGAGGTATTAAACAACAAATACAAAGTCGGGATCGCCATAACTACTAAAATACAAATTACAAGCGGCGATCCACTGACCATAAAGGAAACATAAAGTATAATATCAAAGTATGAGGGTGCCGACGGAAATAGCGCCATTTTCCATTAAAGTTTGTGATACAAATATCAGATAATTTACATAATAGTGCATGATTTAAATATAAGATTCTTTGTAATTATATGGAAAACAACGTTATACATAAGTGTGCAAAATACAATTGTAGAAACAAAGAAATAATAATTAAGGTATGAGGGAAGTGGAGGGTTTCTGAATAAAATATGCGTCTGTTCAAACCAGTACATAGAGAGCGACTGGAGATATCACTGTAATTAGGCTCACACATCTGCAAATGAATGGTCAAGGGCTTATCTATTTATAATTAATTGATGGCAATTAGACAAGCTCTGCTGACTGTGACTGTAATCAGCCACTTAAGTGAATACAGTAGTTTCATTCATACAGGTTTCCATTTCGTACATAAAGGCCATTATTTAAAAATAATGTTGTTTTATGTTCTCAAATGGAATAAACAACAAACCCAAAAGTGAACGAATGGTGTCATTTATTCCAATATATATACTGTACATGTATTGCACCACTCTGATTCTAACAAAAAGTTCTCTGAAAATGACATTATAAGAATGCTTGAGCTTTTGATTGACAGTATGTCTGTTTTGTTCAGTGGGCGGGTTTTTCAACAGACCGTGGACATTCCGATGGGTGCAAGTTGTTCTCCTCCTCTTATTGACTTGTTTCCTTTTTTGTATGAAGCTGACTTCAGGACTACAGGAGCTTCTAAAGAATAATGACAAGAACTTAGCCCGTTCCTTTAACTTCACGTTCCGTTATATAAATGACTTCTTTCATTAAATAATACTAAGTTTGGTGACTATGTTGACTTTGATTTCTTTCCATTCTATGTGGCTATATTCCAGCAGAACCTGTGTATGGAGGATACATTTCTCAGTTGATAAGATGGTCCAGAGTTTGTGTTTTCTATCAGGATTTCCTTGATAGAGGGTTGCTGCTGACAAAGAAGCTACTTAACCACGGGTTCCTAATGGTAAGATTAAAGTCATCTCTTCGAAGATGATGAGTGCCCTTGTCATACACCTAATCCCGTTTTTCTTTTACTGTGTATGACTATTATCGAACTTGACATTTTCTTGGACTCGAAATATAGGTGACACGAAGAATGCTGTGCGTTGAGCAGGAGTTGCTTACCCTTCCGGAGCACTTGAACTCAGCCCCGGTTTTCAGTGGGATTCGAGATACTCTTTTTTATTTTTTAGTGATAAGTGTATTAGTGTATTTCTGTTTGTAGTAATGTGTCCTTTTTGTTTTGGCCACAACAATTTCTGTCGTTGATTAATTGAATTTGGAATGCCCCGTGGTATCTTCAACTTCACCCCTTATGCATTTCTATAATCTGCATTTGATTTTTTAATGTCGTTCACAATTTTCCATTCATCAAGGATTCAATCTGACTGAATACGGATAAATTTACATCTGTTATCTTAACAATTTGTTCAAGTAAGCTTGGCAAAGTGTTGAATATTATTGGGAAGCTGTTTTCCATGCATGCATGGACTACAATACATTTTTTTTTTTTTGGATTTTTTACTGCAGATTTAGGCTTAGTTTATTTAAGAACGAAGAATTTGAAATCTGATTTTTTTTTTTTTAAAAAAGTAATAACAAAGCTTTTGAGTTTAATTTCTTACTGAATTTTATGTTTTCTTCGCAGTGCAGAGTGCTTTTTTAAATTAGGTTTCTAGTAGCAAAGTTAAAGCAAAAGCAAAAAATTTAATGTGTGAATGAGTTTTTTTCTCAATTGGATGTCTTACATATAGATAATTCGTGTCTTAGAAAATGCAAAACACTTCATTTAACTTTAAAAAATCTACAGCCTAATTATTTGTACCAACATTTCAAGTACAAAATTACTTTTTAGTTTAAAAAGTAATGAAATGAAATAACTCCCTGCTGACTATGCGTTACACTTAGTCGACGTCACAATTTGTTACAAATTGATAGATAGTGACTTTTCCCTTTAGTCTACTTAAAATCCTTTTTATTGTAGCAAAAATAAAACTACAAGTGTTATTTGTTGAATCAACGGCCACTCATATCTGTAGTAAGTATCATACGACATACATGCACATAATAAAGGTGTAGAATTGTTGTGAACAACCCAGCTAAGAATCTCTCAGAGGACGTTTTTAAGTGCCATTGAAGGAACACAAATTTGCCTCAAATCGAGTGGTTTTTGAGCGGTTCGATTTTTATTGTAATGGCAACACCTGCTTTAGAACGGAAAACTCGCATACACACAGGCACACACACACGTGTGCGCACGTATGTATGTGGACGTATACTTTTTTAAATGCTGATGTATAGTGTATCAAAGAAATGTATAATATCTAAATATATATCACAAAAGTAATCTATAAAGTTACTTAACAAATATATTCATCTATTGGGAGACCACGTGTATCACTTCACAATCAGGGATCAATGATATACAGCTAGGACACAATATTCGTTTTCGGATTTCTCCATAATGTGCTAGGTATTGATTATCCAACGTATGGTGTGTTAACATTTGTTTCCAATAAAAAAAAATAGATCCCTTTCCTTGTTTAAGATAATTTACAACTGACAGATTATCTTTAAGTGGTGATAATGTCATCCGAAGGTGACGAAATATTTCTCCGGGGATACTTTCCTGGTATCCTTATACGATATTTCCGTTCTATTGTGAGGTGTATGTTGTGTGAATCGAGTTATCCCCGGGACATCTCATAGCTGAGACAGCTCCATTAAATCAGCTATAAGATAAAACATTTGTCATGATTTTAGCATTTAAAAGTTCCGACAGCCTCTGCCGCGAAATGTATTATCGGCTTGGTTGTATAATGACTTCCCTGAATATATCTCATTTAAATTGAGCAGATGCCATAATTCCATTACGATTATTCAAACATGTTTATTTTTAATTGAAGTTTTTTTATGAACAGAAAACAAAATACCTAATAAATGCATATGGCAATATGGTCAAACCTGATGAAAGGAACCGTCCAAGGGAAGGAGCAAAAAGGGTAATACATGTATAAGACAGTTGGTCTCTTGATTTAGGTGATTTATATAGATAAAAAGCCATTTTGGGAAGAATACATTTAAGTCACGTGAACAGGTGTTCTTTTAATTCAGTGGATCACAAATACAGGTTAGACTGTAGCCACAAAACAGTATTGATGATGAAGAACTTTTGATTGGTAGAAAATGAAAGTTGTCGATATTAAAGGCGCATTAGAAATTCGAAATCCGAGCAACAAACAACGGCATTGCCAAAACAAAAAGAGATAACACTACAAACAGTAATTCACACAACGACACTTCAGAAATAAAGTAGAGCAACAGAAACCACAGTTAAACCCGATGTGAGTTCAGGTGTTACGGAAGTATAAGTAAGTCCTGCTCTGCTCAAATTAAATTGGTATTGACGCGTTCACTAAGGAAAGGATTTCATGTCTGATAATTAAAGATTTGAGGACAGTCCCTAGACTGTATAATAATCAGTGAGAATAGAATAATTAAAACACAACGTGGGTATCAGTATCAATTCATTCACACTTCGGTTACGATTTTCCGCGTACTACTACTATCCTTAGGGTCATTTTAAACTTAATACTCTTTCCAGCACTCATTTGAAGTGTCGTAATCAATTACTTCACTTCATGCTCTTTTTTTTCTTAATAGGTTTGTTATTACATCCGGGAAGTCGGACATATATCTTTACAATGACAATAATTTTTACAGTCATTAATTTTTCCGTGCGCATTAGAGACCTTTTTGTGACTCTGAGTCGATTTGTTTGTTTTTAAAATGATACGTCAGGGGTTCGAGCATCGGCATAGGTCATAGGCGACTCAACAATTATGTCCTTCGGATTAGATTGTAAATTTAAATAAACGTTTGGCAGCAGGTGTTTACATATTTATGGGCACACATAAGGCCAATCTTTGAAGCCATTCAGCGGCAATATGGTGACGTCTCCTTGTTGGTGCGGACAGTTCAATAACAACATTATCAACAGAAAATGTACAAACGGTTTTATGACGTCTCAGAAATGAGTAGATGTCATTTTTGGAATTAATCTGTGCACGTCTTTACTTCGCTTCACCAGATTTATTAGGATAAGTTACTATCAATATGGTAATAGCATCTCCCTCATTTCATGCTCCATGAATACATAATCGGTTCTGTCACTACCATCCTTTTTGACAAAACAACAACATCAATTATTCCATTTATTGTCGTCTTCTGAACAATTGTGTTTAAAGTGTTGCCTACATATCTCTCAGCATTTCGTCGAAGAACCTTCTAATTTTACGATATTTTTTACTTTAAGACAAAAAATGATTATAATGACCATAACCGTTGGCTTAAGTCAATTAGAGATGAGGTCTAATTAATTGCTTCGCGGGCAAACATAAACTTTCACGTATTTTCTACAAAATTTCTACTCAACAGTCCCTGCAACATGGTTCGAACAATATATATCATTTAACTATTTTATTAAAGTTTTACTTACCTGTGATGTCTTGAAGACGAATATATATACGAATGTGCAAAGTTGTATCTTTTTTCATAGTAAATTAATATATTGATGCATATCGACTGTTTGTAGAGACTGTCCCAGGGAAGATAGATACATGCATGTATAACTATATCGGTATTAAATCGTGAAGGAAAGAAACTAATTCTTATATTTAAAGATTCTATCACATATCTTAATAGTATGTTGAAGTGCAGAGTACTGGGAAAGAACATGAATATTTATGAGGGGTAATTTCGTGGGCTTTTTTTCCTAGTGGTATCTGTAACGTACTCTCAAACACAAACATCACAAAGTCAACATAACATCTTTTAACTTAGCATGTTCTTTTTTTCATTCGGGCATGCAAGTTCCCCTTCTTCGCTAGCCAAGGGTTTACGATCCGCTCATCTTATTTTCGAGGAGCGGATCTTTAATCGTTGACCAGCAAAGATGGCATGTTCCCATGCATTATATTATCGGCAGGTACTTGAACGGTGTATGTATATCCTTTCTCCCAGCAACACGAACTTTTATAATATATATAATTAGTCATCCAATCATACTAACAAGTGACCTGTCATTCGACAGTATATCTTTTAACATTTCCAAAATGACAGAGACAAAAAAAAGAAGAAATCAAACTTGGATATTTTCTCAACCTATCCAGTCGGGTTTTGGTTACAATCATGCAGTTCTACATCAAAATGATAATGAGGAGTTAAACCACTGCGATATCTATACCTTGATTTTCAATTTCCTTTAATCTGCCATTGAGAAGATCCATGACTTTTTATTACTTAGTAAATTCCATTTTCGTTGATTGACAAATATTATTGCCTGTGAGGGACAATGTATTTGGCATTTTCCTCACAGCTGGTGCAGCATGCTGTACATTGTATTACAAAGAAACAAAGTATTGACCTTTTTACACTAACAGAAATGGGAAATAACTTTTATCATAATACCCAATGTGTTAATATTCTAGACAGTATTTTGTCTTCTATTTATCGGAATGACGTGTGTCCGATTGTGATGCCAGGTTTGTTTCAACGCTTATATTGGCCACTGTTCCGTCCTTGAATTGATATTTCCTTACTCCTGACTTATTTTGCTATAAAATCCTAGTCATCTTGCCAACACCAACAGAAGAGCATTGTGCAATGGTCAATATTTGGTATAAATAACGGATATTAGGATTATGTCACGAGTTTATATAGAGAGTGTTTAATAAGAAATATCAACGTAGGCATGTAATTCCCAATTTGATACACCGTAACAATATTACGACGAATGCATAACAGGATTATCAGTGTTTTCATGTTTAACATGAGTTCAGTACTTGTGGTATCTCATTTTCTGATCTTGCATACAGAGGAAGCAAACAAATTAATACATTGTCTCAAAATCTATAGAATATGGCATAGAGGGAGTCAATGTATTTGTTATCTAAAATAATGTAAATAAAACTGCCTGTGAGGGACAGTCAACATGATGCCGTTCTTAAAATTAGTCAAAGATGCTAGATATTATACATTGTACACGTATTAATGAGAAGCAATACATTGACCTTTTTATACTAAGAACACTAAAGGCAACTTTTTCAATTCCCAACATGGCATGCATTGTATTTATATAATTCTATCTGTTTACCCCTTCGGATATCTTGGGACTTTAAGTGGGATACATATTACTGCTTGCAAGGGACAATAAACATATCTTCATTGCTGGTGGGAAATGTTGTACACTGCAGTATTGAAAGAGAAAAAAACTGGGCTGTTCATACTCAACTCGTTTTTATTTGGAATTTGCGTTTCTTTTATTTTAAACCTGCTTATCTTTAAAATGGGTGCGTGTCCGTCTTCGACCGCGAGGCGAGGGTTTCCTTAATGTTTGTTGCGTTGACCATTTGATAATCCACAAGCCTGTACAATAGGCTGGGCATGAAAAATCGAATCGATACTGTACAATGTTTAAGATTCGTAAGAAATTGCATTGAAACCATGGAGAAGTCAATTTTTGTTTTACATTTATTTATAATATGCTTACACAGACACATTTTCAAGGATTTAGAATATTCTGATCCATGTGCTGTGCAATTATCTTATTGACCCCTTAAAATGCGAGTGTACAAAAGTGTTAAAATTTTCTTATATAGCAAGCATTTGTTTCTTGAGATATATTTTCCCCTGACCTTACATGTGTGGGGAAACCAGACAAATTAATATGTTGTCATCATCTTGTTTAGAGATTGTCTCACATTGATTCGCTTGCTTGTCTGATAAGACTTGTCTTTGTTTAATTAAGACTCAAGTAAGAATTGAGAGAACCAGCCTCATTTATGATAAGATGAATAGGTCTGAATGCAACACTGCTCATGTCAGCGATAGGAAGAAGATTGGTAATTATTGTACTATATCACAAGAATACTACGTAAACTGAAAGAAAAATTGGTTTAATGATTTATAGGTATGTTGACTGACTTGTGAATTAATAAGGTTAAGCAATGCCAAAATAGAAATTTTATTTTGTGTGTGTGACCAAAACAAAAGGAATAATCCGAGAGATGTCATATCAACAACCAAATTGAGAAGTATTTCATCACATATCTAAGCATAAATATACATGACAGATTTATCGTCGTTATGCTAATAATAAACATGCAAGTTATAAAGATGTTGTTCTTCGGTTCCCATCCAAAGGATAAAAACGCTATCCACTACAGTTTTATAGCATGAGGTACAAATCCATGGCACATTTTTCCCTGTTAGTTCAAGTCAGGTAAACATTGTTAAATAAACAAATGTCTGCATACATTTTCCTATGTAATAAAAATCATTTGAAATTGTTAATATTGAGTAACATACGAACTTCTTGTACGGATTGAAAGTGCTGACAATGAAGAATATGTTTGTTAACCTCCGATACTGTCCTGTACAATAAGCCTTTCCTTCATGTGTATTCTGGTTGCTCTACCTCCTTGCTCTTTACACATCATATGCTATTTTTGGGAACATGTTCATGTAACGAATTTGACAACCGACAATAACATATAGCAGAAAGCTAAGCTCTTGGTAATACCGAGGTCGGGGTAATAAGTATAAAGATTATTCCCTTATCCCATGCGAACTTTTGTCATCAAGTTCAATTTCTTTGTCAACAAATAAATTTTTTTTTTCCAAATGCCAGTAGAGGGTATTTGTAGATGACACTAACATCCTCTTATGTCAAGAAAACGACTGTGCTTTTGTGAATATTTCTTGCTTTCTACTTTGTCTGATTTCAAATAAACTGAGACAGTATAAAAGCATAAGAGCATAGGAAAATAGAAGATCAAAGAGTCTGATGAAAGAATACAATCATAAACAAGTAAGATGGGTACATGTAATTGTGAGTTATATATACTACCTCAAACGAACATAAAATACCATTATCAAATCATTGGGACAGAAGTGCTCGGAATTGGTCTTTGTGTGTATTCAAAGAAGCTGAATACACAATCTTTCTCAACTAAACACACGTATATACAACAAAAACACATTACGTCTTAAGTTTTGAATTTTCTTCGACAATACAAATGTATTAAATACGTTCAGAGATTTCCATAACCTTATGTCCACAATGCCTTCACCAGAAAAGTCTCCTTAATATAACCGATTCACATGGTAAAAAAAACAAATTGGTATAAAAGACTTCTTGATAAGCAGTAGCATTTTCTAAACAAACCCTTTTAAATCTCAAATAATAAAAGGTTTGAATTATCTTCAATTTACCATTATGCGTGATTTTATGACTCATTTTACGATAGTTTAATCCGAAAATCACTTTATCTTGTCCTTTGCAAAACTGAAGCCAAGAATACCAATTCCGATATCATTATCTGAAACGCCGGGTTGATTTTTGTGTTTCAATAACTAGCAAATCGTACAATTTGATGTAATTGCGGGATTGGTTCCTTTACTGATACTATTCTCTTTGCTGTAATCTTAATTGCTTGACTATGTTAGAGAGGAGTTTAAAATGTCAGGCCTGATTGGAAATGTTACTTAATTTAGATACAAGGGACGCTTTGATTCGATGCAATTTCCATTGCCTTTTTGAATTGAAATCAAATTGTCAACCCAATTTCAACTAGATTTATGCCTAAAGTAACATTATCTATAGTTCATTGCATCGAGTATGTTAATACGTGTTTGCTTAGAAAACTAGGCTACAATGATTATAATGCTTCCAGTATTAGATTCAGTATGCGGTTGTATAAGTATCCGATAACATAAAGCGTTTATCTTTCTGAAAATCGTAAGGTTAAATAAATCACCATGCTCTACAAATGAACGTAAGGGCTATCAGATAGACAATACTCACCTCCGAGAAGTATTGATCATACACGGACCACTGAATCTTCAGAAGGGGAAACTGGTACCATAGAGAAGTATGAACCTCCTATTGATATCAGTCGTGAATTTACAGTATATTTCTGATGGCAAAAAAAAAATGAATACGCATTGTTACAGGAAAAGACGATTTAAAGACCTATAATGAACAACTTAAAAACCATTCAACAATAAAATACTGTTCTCGCTTCATAACCGTAGTAATGACCGTAAAATTTACAACATGTTAACGGTAATTGTGATTTCTTAAAGTCTGGCAAAAGCAATTTTTCTCATAGCAGTCCTCCTCTATAGAATTTTTATTCATAGAACATAGCTGAATATATCGTACCCTCGGTCATTTCCGATATATATATAAACGGAGACGTCACCATGTCCCTGTGAAAGGCTAAAAAATTTGCATATATATGCGACTGCGCAATATTATTAGTTACATGGTGTGCAGTTGACCCCATGTAACGAATATATCTTACTGACTATCGTTATGTTATATTATATTTAGATAAATTAAACAAATTTCAAACGACAATGTCCTGTATCGCTCACCCAATCAGACTCAGAGGTTGTCAAGCGGTTCGATCAGTCTGGCTTCATCATGTCATTATGCCTACCTGCAGCATATGTCCTGCATTTTGTTCCTTGCAAGTACGGTAGCAGACTGATGGATTGCTTTCAGTGTATATTTGACATTCTATTTGATCCTTTTATCAGAACATTTCGCATCCGACGTGTCAACGAACCGGCATCTGCTTTCGTTCGACGCCATCTTTGTTTGGGATCAGAAACTGTGCCAACAACGGGAGATAACTCTCGCATCAACCCCATATAAAACCCAGCAACCCCATATTAGAAAATCACGAGCTGTATTGAATATACACCGTTTTCACGTGATCAAAGACAACCAATTACATTTCAAGATTTCAGTTGTCAGTAAGATATATGTATACATGTATATATATTGTCTGAAAGAATATTGTTAATCAAATTTCAATTTAATTTCGCTGACGTTAGGATAGTCACAATCGTCATAGTTTGATTAATAAATTCCCTTTTGCGTCTGTGGTTAATAAACTACTCATGTCAGAGGAGTTGTTTGATTTTGCGATGTCTTAAATTTCTAGTTTATTTGAGACCACTTTCATTAAAACCTAGGGAGAAAAGAATTTGAAGAAAACTCAGATCATACATAGTAGAAAGACTAAAAATTCCATTCAGACATTCTATTTCGCTTAAAGCGTTTATCATTATTTAATCAAACTACAAATGATATCCCGATTTGAGTGTTTTGTGTATTGCGCTTTAGAATACAGAGCTCTCCAATCCTTCCTTCTTCTTCGTTATTTTTTTAATTCATATCTCTCATAATGTAACTCCTCCGTTAATAAAAAGAATGCAGCAAAACAAAAACAAAAACAAAAAAACGCCCAGTGCTCAAAAATGAAACATTATCGTGCGGTAAAATTGCCTTCACTTGAACAGTTGGTTTATATTTAATTAATTGTGTATTTACTATCTCATCCGAAAAGACAACAAAAGATAAACGAGTCTCGAACCCATAACCTCATTATCTGAAGACGTACATTCTATCGCGAAGCCCAAACTAAGTATAAGAAGCAAATTTCTTTACACGTGAAAATATATCGAATTCAAATAAAACATTTACTAAAATGGTGAAAGACATGGTAGATTATTTTCCCTCTTTTTCATTCAAAAAATATATTCATGGTCCTAATTCTGACTATCAAATAAATGCACAGTCGCATATGGTGCGCTTACCCACAAACTCCATATGCTAAAGCGGACGATCAGTCTGTTATCGTTTTTATGATTAAAAACGAAAAAGGAAAAGATTAAATTCCCTCAATTGGATTTCTGTATACAAATCATTCAAGAAGGACAACACTAGGTACAGATTGTCGTGTAGAATCGCTCAGAAATCGTGAAAATGGATTCTAATTCGTTTTGGCAAGTAATTTTACTAAATTGTCATAAGTACTTTGATTTAATTTATCCTTTAATGATAAGTAAATTAAACTATATTTCGGGTTATAAACAGTTGTAGTGCTTGGTTATTAGATTTGGGAGTTTTGCTTCCGTGGCACGCTTTTGCTTTATGTCCATTAGGAAATCTCTTTCCAAGAAATAGAATTATCTGACAACTTCCTTCCTCGGTGTGGTCTGCGCTATCACTCTCCGGAAATGAATTGGAAATAAATATGGAATACTACGTTCTGTGTTAGGGTTTGCTTGTTGTGTGTAATATCTATTAACGTAATCCTCTTTGGTGGAATTTATCTAATTTTTAAGAAAACATAGAACGACTTTTATATGGTTATTCTGGGCATTAAAACGTCAATGTAATTTTCAAAATTACGTTTTAATGGAAAATCTACTATTCAAATCCTGATTTTAAAGTATTTATATCAACATGATTACTCTCAAGAAGAGACCATTTGCTTTTGAGTGTAAAAGTAGTACATAGGATAATTGACATGTCAGGATAGTAGTTTTGCTGATACTATGAGGATGATTATATCTTTATACATTTGTTGCCCTGGCTGGAGGGATATATGAAGATTTGTTTACCCAAGGCAAGTCATATTTCCCGAGGGCGGAGCCCGGGTAAACAAATCTTCATATACCCCCCAATCAGGGCAAAAAAATGTTTATTATACCGAAATACAGAATCAGTAAAGACTATCTCCTTCAGAAAC
>JACSZP010019483.1:0-11663 GCA_016161895.1 Pinna nobilis
ACTGCATACCTGGATATTTTGGCGGTGGTTGGATTATTGCGAAACTTGTACACAGAGGAGTTAACGAAAATGAAAATGTAGCCATGGTTTATAGCTGGCACTCTTGGAGTTCAGTTTTATTTCTAGTCTATACCTTGATATGATTTACTTTCCTCATGAGAAGGGAAATAAAGTTGTACTAAAGGATTTGGTATCTTAAACATTCTTCAATTTGCTAGGCAGTGGAGCAAGAAAGACAGACTTACAAAGTGAAAAGACAAGCAGAGAGTGAAACATAGCGACAAAAAGACACATCTAGCGGTACAAATGAAGACAGACAGAAAGACTTGAAAGAGCAAAGGAAGGCAGAGAAAGGCGTATATAAACAAACATACAGAGAGATAGAAAGGCTTCGAGAGATACTTGTTTAATTATGAGTGATAAATAAATGTTACTTACCCAGTGGGCGTGTGAATACTTTTCATATTGAATATATCCACCCTATCTTCAAGAGCATACAGATTATCTCTCAATACTTTTATATTGTCTAACTGTTCACACTGCGTCAGCTGCAACACTTTGCTGACTGCCTTGGACAATTCCTGATTCAGATTAATAAAATCTTCAGATTGCTGCAGAATTGAAAAGGCAAACAATCAACAGTTATCGCGGAGACGTTATGTATCAATACTTATTTACGGACTCGATGGTCTTTTGGGTATATGTGGATATTCTAACAGACGGCTAGCCGTTTAAACTTCAAATTTGCTTTATGTCTAACCTTATGAAATGACATGGCGGGTTCTTTGATTGGCACGAACTGGACACCATCAGATGAATGAAGTAAAATAAGTTCAAACAACCCTTCTGCGGATATCATTCTGGAATTCTACATTTATTCATCAGTGCTTTCAAACCGTCCGAAGAATAAAACAACCTCAAAAGTAATGTGTGACACAGCAATTGAGAATAAACATAGATTCTCCTTGAAAAATGATATGGAATTAGCACTTATAGCTAGACTTAAATTTCGTTAATGTAAATGAGATGTATTCACTTATATGGAGACGTCACCGTGTGCCGGTGAAGGTCCGGTTAAAGTTTGCCTTTGCTCAGCACTTATGGCCTTAGAGCAGAGAGGGCTGTGTAATGTGCTGACACCTACTGTGACACGGGACCTCGGATTTTACTGTTTCATCCGAAAGACAGAGCCAATCAACCGCGACTTGACTTGGACTCGAATCTGGAACCTCTCGATCAAAAGTTGAACACGCTAACCATTAGGCCACACCCCCTTATTCTATAACTGTAAAAGCTTTGAGAGTTCATAACATGTTTCTTACTTACACTCCAGCGAGCTAGAGGACCATTCGCTGCACTTCTTTCAGCTATCGTCAGCCACTCGGAAATGAAGGTCAGTTTCCAGGTTATATCTTTATCAATCACAAGGTGCCTTATTTGCATGAAAATAAAAGGTTTGTAAAAGCAATCTTATTCAGAACATTTTACATTCAATTATTATGTAATGTACATAACAATCGGCAAATAATTGTTCAAATTAGTATGCCTCATCGTTTAAAAACAGTTGGTGATTGGTTGAGAGCCGTCACGTCAGTGAGACAAAATTTCATGTATCCCTCACGTGCGTAATATTACCCTCTCGTGAGGCGATCATATTTCCCTCTTGCGAAAACCCTTGGAGTTTCTCCGACAAAGTTGCCGTTCGTGCAGTGGAACTCTCTGAGGTGTTCCGAGTACAAATCTCAAATGGAAGGTAGACGACGATAACAGCAAGTAATTGCAGTATTTGCGAAATGGACTTATTAGTAGAGCCTGTTCGTTTAATCTACCGTCATTCATAACACTTACTTATTTCGTTTACATTTGCAACATTACGTCACGTCGTCACCAAGGCAGAACCTTTCAATGAATGAATGTAAACAAAGCATAGCACTACGCTCTCCGATGGACAGTGCCGATGTTCATATTAAATTCGTTGTTTCTGAAAAAGATGTTTTTATTGATTCTGTATTTCGGTATAATAAACAATTTATTGCCCTGGTTGAAGGGAAATATGAAGATTTATTTACCCGCCACAAGTCATATTTCCCGAGGGAGAAGCCCTCGAGAAATATGACTTGCCTTGGGTAAACAAATCTTCATATTTCCCTCCAGCCAGGGCAATAAATGTATAATGTATGACTTGCCTTGGGTAAACAAATTTTCATATCTCCCTCCAACCAGGGCAATAAATGAATAAACGAATTTCTTAGAATGCAATTTATTGATTATACTAGAAGAACTATCAAGAATCATCATCGAACAAGATCGTCCTCAAAAAATCTCTTTTTCGCAAAAGTTGTGTGCCAAGAGTAAATTTTGTAGATATCATGGCAATAAAAAAGAAGCTTCAATGATCATACCTGTATATTATATCTACAGTATTCGAAACAAAACGAATGTAAAAGGGGTAAAGTAGAAGATACCAAGGGGCATTCCAAACTCAAAAAGTCGACGAAAGACAAAACCGTGGTCAAAACAAAAAGGAGACAAAACTACACACAGAAATACACTTATAACTAAAAATAGAGTAACACGAACCCCACTAAAACCGGGGGTGAGTTCAGGTGCTCCGGAAGGGTAAGCAACTCCAGCTCCTTGCGTGGCACCCGTCGTGTTACACATTGTCGAATCAATACCTTATTCGAAAAATTACTCATATGAATTCATGGTCATGATAATATTTAACATGGGATAAATATCGAAATAATTTTTTTTGTTATTGCCATTCAAAACAATGTTTCACTGTACAGCTTATAAGTTTTTGGGGCGATAAAGTTTCTATTACAACGTAAATGTTATTTCAAGATTCCATAATGTGTGGTATCTGATATGTTTCGAGTTCAGTTTTTATATGTAGTTTCATTTTGTCTTTATTAAATACTTTGGAGTTTGTTATTAGATATAAGCAAATTGTTCAAATTCAATGTTTGGTGAATAAAGAGTTTATTCTAAGAATTCAAGAAGGAGTGTTTTCTCTCTCTCTCTCTCTCTCTCTCTCTCTCTCTCTCTCTCTCTCTCTCTCTCTCGTTTACTATTAAAGACAATGATTACTGCCTTAAGAACTGCTTGTGATAACACTAACCAACACAAATCTGCATCATTTCTACTTACATGGCGTAATCTCTATCTTCACTTTTGAACATCCCCTTTAAGGATTCCCCAATGAAGGAAAAGCTGTCCAACACTACTTGGTAAAAGTCTTTCAAACATTCAGAAGAAGACAAGTCCTCCAGATTTGTTTCCAGTTCTAATAGCCTGATTTTCTCTCGCTGTAAAAAAAAAGTAAAAATAAAAAAAAAACCATTTATGACACTTTTTATTTGCTAGACAGGCTTGTTAATCTATTTTTGATCTAGTCTCCATCTAGAGAAATCATAATAATTATAATAATAATAATAATAATAATTATAATCTCGAGCACGTCAGTTAGCTCAGGTCGTTTATTAGATCCATCTGTAATTAACTCAGAATCTTTTCACAGATCTCTGCCTCTTTCTCGAATCTGACACTAGTGGAATTTTTTGTTAATGTTATAGGTAAAAAAAACTTATGTAGACCTCCTTCTTGTCACCTGGCCACACTACTGGATTGACGAGGTCCCTGTTTATAAACTTGTTTATTGTGGATTGTTTATTGTCAAGGGGTGAATCAATATATTGATATATCGATCGATATATAGATCGAGATATAGCTACGTATCGATTTATTCTTGTGTATCGACATTCAATACAGTAACTGTCCAATGCCTGTTTGAAACCTTGGCTCAAAATAAGAGTCAGATCAAATCGAAATCATTATGTATATTTTAAAGTTCGTGCAAAAGTCCTAGCTTTTTTGTTGATACCGAAAACACAAAATGCCAACACACAAAAGTAGTATCTACAATTTTTGAGAGATCTAAACTGTAAATGTGTACTTTTACTGACAACTCAGCTTTATTATAAACGGGATGACTTCAGTTTCACCGTTGTCAACTTCCCGAATTTATGTAGCAATATCCAATCCTCGCCTGCATTTGGAGTTTATGTCTCTCAATTGATTTGATACGCTAGCGCCTGTTCAGTGTATGACCAATTCTTAAATCGAAGTGGGCTACTGGCAAACACGTTGATGTTACAGGGGTTCCAGCAGTCTCGGTTGAAGTCAGCATTTCGTAAATTCTACGGTCGGTACAATGATCTAGTTTGTCGATACGGCCTGTCATTGGGTCGAATGCTGTCTGACATGTTTCATTACGGTTGTTAGACCGTTCTTTACACACTAATTTTGACTACGGATTACTCCGTTTACCTGATCAAGACATAGGGCTCACGGCGGGTGTGACCGGTCAACAGGGTATGCTTACTCCTCCTAGGCACCTGATCCCACATCTGGAGTATCCAGGGGTCCGTGTTTGCCCTACTCCTTATTTTGCCATTTTTGTAGGAATTGAGATCGATCACTGTCCGTTGCCTTAACCTTTATATCTACAGCTCATGGGTTCAGGCAATCCCTTGCTGTCTATTTCACATATAGGAAAAAACATTTTTTTCTTGTTGTTAAAACTTATATGCATGCAGATTCAAATCAATTTCTAGGGTATCGATTCTCCACGGCATGGGACTTTAGATATAGTTAAATTTTGAGAGCCACGTATGTAACCAATCTACTAGTTTCGCATTCTGTTTTATGTCTAACTTGTTTCGTTTGAGATTTCAAAGTCATTACAAGTAAATTTGTGTATTTATTTATATTTATATTTTTGTATTTATGTATGTTAATTACGCCTTTCGAATCGTAACAAATGAGAAGATCTGCTTGCTTATCATATAATTATCTAATGCACTAGATCATGGAGAAAAGTGTATTTCTGGACAGCATACATAACAAAGCATATTGCAATATTTGTTCAGACTTGTTCGGTTATCGAATACCTTCTAGTATTTCTCTATTTTATTTGATAGTGCTCAAATTGCACTGCAGTATTTCAACTATTATTACCTCGACCCTTGACTCATTGTAAACCTACAGGAAGTTTCGAGGAACACAAATTCCGCGAATTCAATACATTTATGGAGAATCATTTCCACGAGATAGATCAAAAGTATTAAGTCTACGTTATATTGCTTGTGTGTCTAAGGCTCAAGTATAAGGCGAGATTTGTATTAACGCAAGAGAAACCTTACAGAGCTGCAAATAAAAATATACTCCCAAATTTTCTCGGAATAACAGTGACTTCGCTCTATTCTTCCAGTACCTTAAATTCATTTTATGGATTTTTCATGGCTCAATTACTTACATGTACAAATGGACCGACACATGTAATACTGGCAATGAACACTTGTTCTTAACACAAAATGTTGATGTTCTTTAGTCACATGATAATCACATGATAATTATAACCCAACATATAACAACATAATTTTCAACCATTCCACATCCACATTATTCTTAAATATCATATATCCATAAAAAAAAGTTCCATCCATCATATACTGTAAATCCAGAATTTTTCGCGGAACTTTATTTAAGCGAATCGATGGTGATGCAATTATTCGCGATACTATATTTTCGCGAGTGTGCATTTAAGTTAAACGTTTGTTTTGTTTCATGCATGTTAATATCAGGTCAGTATATTTAGCGAGAACTTTTTTTTGGCGAGTAAGTGCTCTAGCGTAATTACGCGAAAATAAAATTCTCGCGAATAAAACTGGATTTACAGTAGATGAATAGTTGGTACAAAACTCCAATAATGTAGCAACATAATTTCTAGCCATCATATAATCAAATCTTTGTAATCCATTATAATTCAAGATACAGCCACATAATTCTAAACCTTCACATAGCCTAATAAGTATAATTTAAATGCAGCGTTTCTATCAAGCCCATGTTTTATATCATTTTATGAAGTAAAAGCGAACTTTGGTAATTACAGCTGTTTTATATTCGTTGTTCCTGTTTTTAAATACCATAATCCTATAAACGTGATATAAACAAATAAAACAGATAAGCACGACTGTTCGCTAGCATGAGTTAGATTTTCGGTCGATTTTATTTTACAAACAACTGTCTAGAGACGAAATGAATGTGAATACAGTCTAAAGTGTATTAAGATACTGCCAAACGGAAGGTGCAAAAGTGCCACATATGACAGATGGTCTTTTTACTCAGGTGATTTGTATAGGAGAAAACCCCTCTAGAAGTCCTATATTAAGGTCACAAAAGGCAGGCGGTCCTTAAAGTGAGTTTGTCAAGCGACAGAGCGTTTGATTTTCTCTCCGGAAAGCAGAGATGAAATGATCGTGGTTCGTTTAGTATACATGTATATGTGTTCGTAGATAAATGCAGTGATTCCATGGTAAAGTAGAGTTTGTTTTTGCAGGATTTAATGGTAAGATTTTGTAAACAAAAGTGGGAATTGAAAATAGTTTAATGTTGGTGCAGCAATACTAAAACGAAGGGTTAAAATACTTTCTCATTAATACGGCATTCTAAGTACCAGTACACATATAATATTGTATATGTATCTGATGTTTATCTGATGTATTGATTTTGCGAGTAAATTCGTTAACTGAAAAAATAAATCAAGAGTAATTCAAAATTAACCACAAAGGACCTTTGTGCAACGAAATTTACATGATATAAACAAGTGGTAAAAGTGTCAATTTCACTATAGGTATACATGTTCACGTTCACATTCTTACATTACAGTAACTTGTACAGATGCCTTGTTGTTCTGGCTTTGTTATTCACTGCAGAGTATTGAGATTGTAAACGTGCAATTTCACTCATCGATAAGGTTATTAATGTTACCTTCGTGTTTGCTCAGTCAAAGGTTGAAAAGAATCTCTCTCACAAACACACGGAGAGAGAGAGAGAGAAAGAAAGAAAGAAAGAAAGAAAGAGCAGTCTTTTTAGTTATTCAGTTAATACACATATGAATCTGCTTTTACACTTTACTCGCGAGGTGCAAAAATTTTGAAAAAAAACAAAATCTGTTAATTTATACATGGGAAATACGACAATTTATTCCAATTAGGATTTTTAAGAGTTAATGGACGTTCTTATTGCAGGTGCCGAATAATATTTGACATACTTCTAGAAAAAAAACAGTATCATTCAGAGAAAAGTAAACAATAACGCCTAAATAAAAAAACAACTTATAGTTACTTGTTCATAACGAAAGTGCAGCTATCAAAAAAAATATAAAAAACAAAAAGAAACATAAAAAAGAGACATATCATACCTCCTCAGGTGTAAGATCAGTCATTTTGATAAGCTTTCCTGTCTCACAATTCCAAAAAGAAATGTTTTTCTCCGACGCTAAATTAAAACTTTAACATTACGTAGTACCGGTCGCCATTGAATCTCACCAAACTTAGTTCAGGCCAACCAGGAAGTTATGCACAGAGCGGTTCACGGTGTATGCTCTTTCGTGGTAGATTGTAAAAATGTCTTTGCATATTTACGATGTGAATTGAATATTCTTTTGATACCTTCACAAATCAAAGCAAGTTTTGTTGTTATATGTCTGATCTTATCGCACGTGTACGGGTATTTAAAGTCAATTTAATACACACAGTGCCTTTGTCCTGACCCGTTAAAGCCATTAGGGTATTGATTGGTTATATTCTTCTGTTAAAGTTCCACTCAAAAATGTTTCATTTATATAGAGGGGTCATCGAAGCTCGATGAAGGGCTAAACATTTTGCCCATGTTCGACACTTAGGTCTCCCTTGGAGTCGAACCCAAAACCCCACAATCAAAAGCCAACCAACGTCTATAACCATGTTGTATGTTGTATTGTTGTTTCACGTCCCACTCAAGAATATTTCTCATATGCAGATGTCACCGTTTGCCGGTGAAGGGCGAGCAATTTTGCCTATGCTCGGCACTTATGGTCGTAGAGCAGGGAGGATTCTTTAACCTGCCAACATCTACTGTGACACGGGACCTCGGTTTTTAATGTCTCATCCGAAAGACAGGGACGGTCTACTGCAGAGTGGCGCTGCATGGATTCGAACCGCGGACCCTTCGATTCGAATTCGATCACGCCAACAACTCAGCCAAGGAGGCCTCTTTATATCAATGTAAAATTGCTGTTTGTATTAGCGCAACTTTTATTGAGGAATTCAATAGCTGATTATTTCCTCATCTGAGCCAAGGGCTTCTGATCAAAATATGTCTGTCGCCTTCGTTGTCATCGTTGCCTTCGTTGTAAACTTTTAACATTTTCATCTACTTCTTCAGAACTACTAGGCAAATTTCAACCAAACTTGACACAAAGCATCTTTAAGTAAGGGTTGTCCAAGTTTTTTCAATTAAAGGAACAGACTCTTATCAAATAGGGAGATAGATAAGAAACATTAAAAATTGGGTGGGTGTCTTTTAAAATCTTCTTCTCAAGAACGACAGGACCAAACATCACGAAACGTATCTAAAGCATTCTAATAGAATGTAAATTCAAGTTTATTCAAATGTACGCCGGGATCAAAATGGCGCCACAAATAAGACAATAAAATTGTGGCCCATTTGGTGCTGGTATGATAAAGATCAAACACAGATTTTGGCCATATAAGAAGTCATTCACAAGCATTTGGTGACGTGTCCATACGAGTGATACTTTTTTAAGTTGAACGTTGAACAACAACACAACAACAACATATATTGGTATACCTTTGCTATTTTCTTTCTATACTTCGAAATTCTCGGTCATTCCTCGGCAATTTCCTCCATGAATTCCTTAAAATACTAGATTTCATGAAGATGAATGATTAACAGAGAGGAAAACAAAGGATACAGGGATAAAAAACAAACATTTATAGACAGGTACATGTATTTTGGATAATATATGAATTAAACCCTCGGACTGTACTGTGATGTCATCTTGTCGTTCAACATAACACATGTTAATCTCACAAACAGATCTGAAGAAATGCAACGGATGCTGTGTTTGATTAGCATAGCATACCAAGAAAGTGCACACACGTGTATTTGAATATTCCAAATAATTAAGATATCTTATTTGACTTGAATGGTATCTGAAATATTATGTCTTAAGCTGTAATACAAATTAATTCCACCATAAATTCTGAGAATTTACTTAAGTTTCATAACTTTCTCATCTTCCGCTTCTCGGTCAATCAGAGCACAGGAATAAATGGGGCTGAGTAAATTCTCAGACTTAAGTCATTTCTTAAGGTTATGGTTCCCAGCTTTGAACTCTAAAATGCTTTGAATACAGTACAAAAAAAACATTTTATTAGCTCAGTGCCATACGAACAGTGAAAATACGTGTATATATATACTTAAAATAAAGTTAATAAATGCCTCTGAAATCGTTACAGACCAATTCATCTTAAGTAAATTACTTAAGGGGCCCAACCTCTAGATAAGTTTACATTCTGTATAGTGCATATACTTTCTTGAATCGATTTCCAATGTAAAACTATTCTCTTTGTAACTAGTACCCACTACTAGATCTACAAGAAACATCAGAATGCACGGACACAAGATTAAACATGCATTATTGAAACACATGTGTCAACTCAGATCTGTGCAGTTATTAAACGTGTCATGCGCATTTTTTCTGAAAACAAAACAATCGTTCAACGCAAAATCTTAATTGATGCAAAACATTATTATCACAATATTCAATGACGAAGAACATCCTGGTGTTATTAAAAGACATGATTCATGCATGTAGTACAAGAAAGGGGATTTTGTTTGGTTTCGCTATAGTTTTACGCCCGCACGCCCGCTCAAGAATAGTCATGAGGGAGCGAGGGCCTATAAGAAAGTAGACCATGAAGGTTGCAATAAAAGAACCTCCGTCATGTTTGGCCCACAATTTAGAAAAGCATGTCCTTGGTAGATTCATGACGTCATACATTTATTCATTAAAGGATCTCGATCTTTGTTACCAATAATATACATATGAAATATTCAAGATGTTATCTTTTTTGCAAATGATCAAGGACATTGTGTGGGTATTAATTTCCTAAATTAAGACAATGACGAAACTTAAAACCTACTTTTAAACTAGAATGTACAATAGTCAGTAGAGCTTTGTCTGTAAGCGGTATTTTAATTTTCTTATAAAAAAAGGGATATTGGGTGTGTTTCTCTTTTGTGTAAAAAAAATAATTTGAGGCGTAGCGTGATGCCTCTATATGTCTCCCATGCATAAAATTGTTTATTTATTTATTCATTCATACATTCATCCATTCATTATTTCTTTCTTTATTTATTTATTTTATAACTTATTTATTCATTAATTTATTAATTTATTTATTTATGTTTGTTTGTATGTATGTATGTATGTATGTACGTACGTACGTGCGGGCGTGCGTGCTTGTATGTATGTATGTACGTATGATGCTCGGTTACAAGACATTACTTGACGTCGAGGGTTATGCAACGTCAGTAAACCGTTTTTATTTTTGATGAGGAAGAGTTGCAGCTATTAAAACAACATCAACTTTTATCTTTTAAAATCAAACATTAGAGGTCAGTATCATTATGTTTGATGTCATTATAATAAATTGACAGGAAATACTAATAGCAAAGCATATCGTCGGTCGGCATACAAAACCTTGCATAACGCTCTCAGGAGAGACAAAAAACTATTTTTCTGCTATAAAACAAATTTGTCTTACATAAGTATACTACTTATTGAAGTTGACCGTATTACACGTATTCTTTTTTATTCTTACGTTTAATAGATAAATAGGCTTGTTATAAACAAAAAGGTATTATACGATGTTTTATACATATGTGTACTTTCAATAGAAATTAATATATGAGCATCTATGAATCACAAGCAATATTTACTTTTCTCAATACACCGATTTCGAGTATACGTACTCCATTCGAACATCGATAGTATTTTCCTCTGGTAAGTAAATCGAACACGCCCGGTGACGTAGATTATCAACAGATAAGTGTGGTACCGGAAGTGAGCTGTTCTGAAGACCAATTTCCACCAACTTAGACGACTTATGGAGCACATTTTCACCATGGAATGTGATAAGTTACTATTTGATTTATTACTTAAGCTTAATATTTTTTTCTATTTTCGACGTCTTTGCTGTAAAAGTGTGTTTAAAGCAAGTTGTGTTTTACATTCAGCGGAAACTGAATTGTCGTTCTTTCATCCGTATAAAAATCGGATTTTTTTTCATTCTCCAGTTTTTAGAAAAAGAACAAAGAAATAGATAAAATAATACAAAACTGTTTTGTATTCTTTTATCTTTTTCTATGTTCTGTTTCTAAAAACTAGTGAACAAAAAAAAATCCGCGCCCCAAGCGCCTATGATAGAAATTAGTATTCAACATGTTTTTGTTCTTGCTGAAATGTTTAGAGACTGTGTTATATTGGGAAAGACCTAGTGGTAATGAGGGAGTGATTGACGGGTGTAGTATCTTTATGTTCAAGTATTACAATCATTCATGGGACTTTGTTAGTAACCGAGTGGTTAGCGTGTTCAAATTCAAATCGAAGGGTCCATGGTTCGAATCCGCACAATGCCACTCCATGGTTGGCCATCCCTGTCTTTCGGATGAGACAGTAAAAACCGAGGTACCGTGTCACAGTAGATGTTGCTCTATGGTCATTAGTGCCAAGCATAGGCAAAAATTGT
>JACSZP010019490.1:0-10928 GCA_016161895.1 Pinna nobilis
GTAAAAAGTTTCCTATCAAATGATAAACTTTAAAAGGTATGATAATTCATGCAACAGTGAAAAAAACAAAAAAAATAAATAAAAACAGGTTTTATCAATTAATAAAATCAGCTTGACGCGTTAAAAAAATATGTCGCGAACAAACCTCCTGATCTGAGGTCAAATCTCCTGACCAAAATTTTAAAATCTCCTGATCAGACTTCACCAATGTATCACATGTATGAGTCCTGGAGCTACAGTTTTCGTATTTTGATGGATGTTGTTTTTTTTTTTTTGCACATAATAGGGATGAAAAATAAAGACTAATCTCAAAGACTCAAATGACTGTCTTTCAAAGTGCTCAAACTCTCACAGTAAAACCACAGTGCTATAAATGTAGTCAACATAGCACATATTGACCTGACATCCAGTCAACAGATGTATAATGTTCATCAGTGTTTTTGACCATCTAACATGTACCATGGTGCCACTTGAGGGGAGTCATAAACTTTTATTTCTGAGCAGTTAAAGATTTTCTGATGTCTGCACACTCAATAGCAGCATGTTGTGTTCGGCTGGTTATTGAATTTCCCAAAGTTACACAGGCACTGTAAAACCTGCTTTAGCCGCGACCACCTGGTCATAAACACTGTTGTTTTGTTATCCCCAATAGTATCATTTGTATAGAAATCAATCTATGTATAAAGACCACCTCTCTATAAAGACCACCTCTCTATAAAGACCACCTCTCTATAAAGANNGATCTCTTAACTCAGGTGATTTATACAGGAAAAAATCCATTGTAGGTAAAATACATTCAGGTCATATAAAACAGGTAGTCCTTTAACCCTTTCAACCCCAAGTATCAGAGTGGTATGCTCTTTTCTATTGTCTGGATCAGTCTATTTTGGTCCGTGGTGTTGAAAGGGTTAATTCATAGGGTCACTAAGGCAGGTTAGACTGTATACAGTGGAGTTGGTCTATAACAAAGTCAAAGGGGGTTGACTTTTGACTTTGTTATAGGCATCCTTTGTTTTAAGCATCAGAATTTACTACATGTATGAAATAGTAATTCTTTTCAGGGATTTTATTCATGTTCATTATAGCACTGAATTTGCTTTAAGCTGATTTGTTATAGACTGACTCTACTGTACATGTTTCACTGTAATTCTAACTTTTCCTTTGACATTCTACAGGCAATCATGAAAAGGATGTTGGAGGAGGCCAACAAGCACAACAAGAAGAAACTCTCCACCAAGTTAATCAACGACATCTATCATGCGCCGACTGCCGATGCCGCTGAGAAGTGCATCAAAATGATCCCTCAGGAAAAAGGTAAATATTGGTACGTATTGTTTTCTGGGTTAGGATTTGTTGCCATGGTTACCATAATGTCTGCCATGTGTCGGTGTTTGTATGCTGATCTGTCAAGTGGAAATTTATGGAGATTTGTAGTTTGGTTAGGTCTCTTATACTATCCTTTAAACCCCACAAAGCATAATGGACTAGTCTAAGGCAATAGAAAAGAGCGTACCATTTTGATGATTAGGGTTGATAGGGTTAATGGACCAGGTTTGATAGTCCTTTATACATTATACTGCAGGAAAGGGAGAGGGAGTATAGGAGGGGACTGCAGCTGCTGTAGTGTCAGTTTTGCATTGCATCCTAGTCTAGTTCAGTCAGATTTTCGTTGATGGTAATTTTCAAGTCATAAACCAGAAAAACCTATGCAATACCCATTGTTTAGAATTCATCTGTTAACCATTTGATTGCCAATTCTCTTAAGCCATGCTTCATATCCATTTATAAGAGTTAATATATTATTTCAGCATATGATGAAGTTGTTCTATAATGAAATTCAGCCTTTGTTACCAAAAGGGTCTATTTTAGGTGCTAAACCAAAGTAATCTTGTTATTGCTACTTCTCCAAAACCACAAGTTGTATAAAATTAGGGAACTACCAATAAGGGACTTACATTTATATACAGTGGAGTTGGTCTATAACGAAGTCAAAGGGGATTGACTTTTGACTTTGTTATAGGCATCCTTCGTTTTAAGCATCAGAATTTACTACATTTATAGGTAAATAGTAATTCTTTTCGGGGATTTTATTCCTCTTCGTTATAGCACTGAATTCGCTTTAAGGCGATTCATTATAGACTGACTCTACTGTATTCATTATAATGTGAAGTGGGTCTAAAATGAAATTCGACCTGGTTGGGTCCCTAGATTAGCTGTGGCCTTAGACGGTGTTTTGATATTCAGCTTTCACTGTATATTGCATTCGTAATGATTCCATTGTTGATTTCAGATGACGATAGTAGCAGCAGCAGTAGCGATGAGGAGAAGAAGAAGAAGAAAAAATTGAAGCCAACTGGAGCTGTGGAAAAGAAGGGGAATAAAGGGACTAGTAGTAGTTCTTCTGACAGTGATAATGAAGAGAAAAAAGCCAAGAAACAAGCGAAAAAGCTTCTATCAGTAAAATCACGGAATGCCAATTCTGGGCGTTCAAGTGCTGGCCCTAGGCAACCAAAACCACAAAGTAAACCCAGTAATCCTAAATCCTCCTCCTGTATATTACTGTAAAAACTCTTCAGAATTGGGGAGGATCTTAGATTTCTCATCTCTCAGGTTTTCTGGAATACTCTCACTAAGAGTAATATATACCTTCTTGCACTTTGGAGACAGACTCCAACCTTCCATCACCCCTCAATTTCTAGTGTAATATGACTCTTCTTTTGATGATGGATTAGTCTACTTTGTGAGTGAGGGGATGGAAGGTTATGATACTGTCACAAGCATTTTATCTGTATTTTAATTGTTGAAATGGACTTTATTATGGAAGTTAAAGTAAGAGATTAAAAAGAGGCATAATATTTCACTTTATTTTACCCTTTCAACACTCCTGACCAAAATGGACTGGTCTGAGACAGTATAAAAGAGCATACCATTCTGATACTCGGGGTTGAAAGGGTTAATGAGAGAGATTGAATTATTGGCCATTATAATGCCATATATCTCCTTGATGCTTATTCCTGTCTTTATGTAAATAGCTGATAATTACTAGTCTCTTTTCCAAGGTCAGTTAAAATAAATCAATATTTAACCTTCCACCATGAAGACTGAAGTGGAAGTTACGAAAAACAAATTTCTTTACTTTCATTTTTGTGTTTTTCAAGGAGGAAAAACTTTTTTCCAGTTTATTTGTTACTATTTTTTTGGAATATCATTTTATATCTGATATAGCATATACCTTTCTTGGTTTTTTAAGTACTTTATTGTCCCTCCCTCCTTCCCCCTTTTTGAATGAAGTGGCGCTGTTCAAAGGTTTGACGTTCCAAAATGACATTATTTTTTCATTGCTCAACATGCATAATAGATTAACATATAAACAATCAATTTTCATTGTCTATGTTCTTGTAATGTCCACTATATGTCCACCCGTCCCTTCCTAATCAGGTCACCTTTGACCTGTACCACATGATCTGTATATTTCTGTTTACAGGGGAATTTTTGCCCCGTTTGATTTTCGCCCTCATTGTTAGTGGGTAAATTCAAAACTAGACAAATTTAGTTTAGCAAATTCACTGAATATAATGAAGGCAAGACTGAGCAAATTAAAAAATGGGCGAAATTGTTTGCAAAAAGAGCTTTAGGAAGAAAATTACTCGGAGCAGAAATATCCCTGCATACAGTATTCATTTTAATTCCATATTTATGAAGTATGTACTTGACTTTGAATACAAGAGTATTTTGTACTTGTTAGATTTTGTGACTTTTGAGTGTTATCTTCTTTACATCTTTTACACTTACAATGTACATATCAAATTGTGTACACCTACAAAATGTGGAGTGTCCAAAATTATTTTTGTCATTGCATTGTACAATGAATCTACAGTATTTTAACTCTCTCCCCCCCCCCCCCCCCCCCCCCCACTCTCCTCAATAATAACATAAAAAAATCAGTTAAATAAACAATGGTGTCGCACACTATTATTCCTGGTGTCAATTGGTGACATTAAAATAAAAAAAAAATGCCACCATTTTTATATTTAGCCAAAAGAAATGACCACCATCAAACTAATGACCGTCCATTTTTTTTCTTTTTTAATCCTCACTGGAATTGGATATATATGTATTTTTCATTAAGTCTGTGTACAAAATGACAGAAATTTGATATCTTATTTGATAATGATAAAACATATTGTATCTTTGATATTGGCAGACTTCAAAGGATCAAAATAAAATATTTTGAATTAAGATTTTTTATCCTGTTCCAAAAAAAAAAACTATTTGTCTGAGGTTTCATGTCATGTTCAACGTGAACATTTTTTGATATCCGAAAAAAGATGTTCTTTATTTAATCCTAGCAAAGGAGACCTGGTCAGACAGACAGCATTTCAGTAATTGGTTTATATTTTTACCGTGTTTGACAAACAAGGGCAGATAATCAGAGTGTACATACACGAGAGTTTTTACATCGTATGGTATTATATTTCAGTTCCGTCCATTTTTACATATTGATATTTTTATCATGAAAAGTTTCTAATTTTGAGAGGATTTATCTCTAGTTTCAGAATGACTATTTATTTGTTTGTTTGTTATTTACACATACATTCCTGTCAAGAATACAACACTTGTATTTTTATCTTATTTCTAAACCTGAGCTGGTTTTTGAATTACAATTCTACATGAATAATTGTCCAACAGAAAATTTTTAATGAAAAAAAAAAAATCAGTTTTGTGCAAATTTACTTTTGAAGTATTTGCTACAAGAAGTGAACCCTAAGGCGCATCCAAAATGGCTGCCTACTTATAATTTGAATAGATGAATAATTCATTTTTTTTTTACAATGAGCCAGAGCTGATTTGTATATTGTTGAAATCCACATGATGAACCCAGATTGATATAAAATGGCTGCAATACTTGCTTTTTATAGGTAGGTCTGAGGTTGTTTTATAGATAGTCCCTTGATAATGTACATGTATGTATATCTTTTTCTGATCTCAAGTTTTACACATACTCAGACCCCTCTTTTTACTAGATCCACCCTCATTGTGCCATGTGCTCTTATTTATTTGTTTGCATCTATTGTACAGGATATATTTATGCGCTATTAGATATTTTTGGTCTAAATATAACATTCTTCTGATAGTTACATCAGTCTTTAATAAAATGATCAAAAGATCTATCTTTAATTATATTTATAACAGGTATATATATTGTATTTATATATGCATTTGTAAACATTGTTGCCATGACAACACAAAGGCTGGGGATTTATCAGTAATCTGTGTACCACATGGTGGTTACATTTGTAATGTTTCAATACCTTAGTGCACTGGTTACTAATATTCCATTCCTGAACTCTTCGTAGTAGTGCAGACACAGTCTACCACTTAGGAGTCTTCCACTTATGTAGACATCGGTATGACCACTGCGTGCCATTAAATAGCTGAAAGTTTGGCTTATGGGTCAATGAACAGTGAGGATGCTTTAAGGTGGCAATTTGTACTATGACTTGGTTTTTCACTTCTTTTTCTAAAGTACAGGATAAGCTGTTGGGTTTTTAAATTCATATTTACTCTGACCTGGTAGTTATATTATTATGAGAAAACATTACACGTGGGTTAATTCTTATGCTTGTAGTAGCCATTTCTCTTTTGTTTCAATCTAGTGTCTCAATATTAGATCATCATTCTCATAAAAAGAAGTGCAATATCGATTATAAATCTTCATCTTTGATCAAACGTTCCGTTCATTTTTTGTTTTTCGTAGCTTGAGGTTTTGTTGAATCCCTCAATTTTGCACGTTTCAACACAGGGGCGTGCAGTTTGACTGTGATATGGGATTCAGTGAATACCTTAAAATTAATTTTTGCTTGTAACGATCATAGATTTTTGCAACTGAACAAGTTCTCTCTTCTTGCATCTCTCTTGTATCTTTTTTGAGTTTCTTCTCACTGTCACCCTTAGATTTGACCAATTCAATATTTCACGTATCATTTCATTTTCATTTTTGTTGAAGATATATTTGTTTATTTTGATGATATATCCTTACTCTTTTTTAGATATTTTAGTTTGCTTAAGGTATAAAGGAAAATGAAAATTATCCAAAAATTTTAGTAAATGATGATTGGTTTTCTTTGACTTTAATTTAAAATTCAAAATTCTTGTTTTGGATTAGGCTAAAATTACAAAATTATTATCCAATTAATGGTTTAGTCAATTTAATGCAAATTTTATAGATTGGTTGATTTTTAGTGCTTAACTCTTTATTATAATTAAGTTTTGCTGTTGAAGTTATCTCCCTTTTTTTGCCGTGTTATTTCCCCTTGAATTTATATATTATTTTGCCCTCTGCTTTAGCTAGTGTGTAGAGTGTTACACTCTGTTAGTGTTTTAGATGTTATACAACTTAGCAACATAGTGCTATTATTTTTGTTTTCCTTCGAATTATCCACAAAAAAATGGATCCAGAAATATTTTTAATTCTTCAAAATGGCAAAATTTACAAAAGAAAGTTACAACATCCCTATCTGTGTGGTGTACGCTGCATCTGCTTTTTTAAAAGCTATGTTGTTTGGGTTTTTTCCCCTTCTGTTCACATCCTCTATTCATTTTGATTTTGTTGGGAATTTTTTTCTCTGAAATGAACATATCTTTATTAGTACAAAGCTATGAACAACTTTTATTTTGTTTTGACAATTTTTTTCTTTCAGATTTTGAATTTCTTTTTACAAAAACTGCCAAGAGAACAGAATAATTGGCAATTGACGATATAATTGACGATAAGAAATTTTATGCAATGGTATCAAGATAAATCCCATTAAATGTCCATATTTTCTTGTCTTCATTCAAATTTTTGTGTATGACAAAATCTAATTGTAGAAGGATACTTCTCTAAGAAACAGATTGTAAGGCAAAAAAATGTGGACAACATTTGGAGCTCAAAAGCCTTGCTATATGACTCTGTGCGTTCAGAATTTTTCTGACATTTTCTGTGCATTCAGAATTTTTCTGACAAAATTCTGGGATTTTTCTGTGTGTTCAGAATTTTTCTGCAAAAAATTCTGAGGTTTTAGTGTGGATATTCGAAAGGAATGGTATGTAGTGTGTGATTAACACAAATAGGTTGCAGTTTTAATCCACTGTTTAAACACTGCCAAAATTTCCCACTAACCCAAACTTTGATTTGGAGGTGGGTACCCCTGACTTGGACCTCTGTGATAAGAGGAAAGTCGTGCTCGTCGAAGCGAGGCTGTGATATGTGTAAATAAACTTTGATACCATGAAAACACCCATTTTGTATCTCATTATTCATTTCTAGGTCCATTTCACCTGATTTTTTGTCACTTTCTATTGTTCCACTTGATTTGCTTGCTTCCTTCTTGCCATGGATTTCCTACCTTTACTGTCTTTTTCTGTTGAAAGTTACAGTGAAACCTGTATATAAAGACGCTACTAAATACATTACTGAACAGTCTTTGTTGAGAAGAAGTTGCTATATGGAATTGTTTAGAACACGAGTGGTACTTATATTATAGGAAAACAGCAGTCTTTATGACTGGTCGTTATACACAGGTGGTCACTGTAGCAGGTCTAATGATATTTCTTTGATGTATGTTTGTTTTGTTCTTTTTCATTATTCAGTTAATGGATAAATTCTCCTCTTTCAGTTTGGCCTACATTTCCAAAAATCTTTCAATAACCCTCTCCCTTAATAAGACTACCAGGTCAGTTTAAATAATGGAAGATGTTGAAGGACATCTTCATTCATAAACACAGCAACAGATGAGTCAGGAACAAAAAGAATACAAAAAGAAAATCTACTGTTACATGAACAGGTTCTGATTCTTCTGATGGAGTTATTCAATTTTTGTTTTCTTTTAAGATGGGTTAATTTGAAAAAATTACTGAGGTCAATTAAAAATTATCCTCCATTTTCTGTATGTGGTCACAAGTACTGAGTTGTTTCCCTTGTCTGCTGTAATACTTATCTGTGAAGAATATCTCCATGATTAACACAGCTATAGTCGAGTCAGATATATCTCTAAGGGGTTCTGATAGTAGAGATAATTAATGTCATGATATTTCAAAGTCATTCTACTACTGAGAGGTCAGTTACCAAATGTTTTACTATAATGTTTACAACTGCATATATGTTCTTCAGTGATATTGACTTAAGATGCCTGGGGCTGGTACCATAAAAAATAAGAACTTACTTAAGTCTGGAAAAAAATTATTCAAATAAAGCAAATCCTGAGTTCAGATTGGCTGAGAAGCTGAATTCGGAGAAAATTCTCAGACTTGAGTAAATTCCTATGTTTTATGGTGCCCACCCCATGAATAGCCTGTGAGTAAATCAAATTCACAAATAATTTTTATAATGCTATTTTTGAGGAAATGATTAATAAATATTTCTGTTGTATCTGTACAACTTGTAATTTTTTAAATGTATTTTAGGGTACTTGCTGCTGCATAATGTCTGTTTGAGCTCTATAAGTTTACTGTTCACCCAAAGCACAACATAGTCATGTAATGATACAGCAAACAGCATGACAAAGCAAGCAATGTCTGCATGTATGCAATAGTACAGTAAATCCTGTCTTAAGGGACCACTGTCGTCAGAGACTAACCACATACTGACGGATCAAATTTCCACATTTACAGGGATGGTATCTCACTTACGATAAGAGATTTTACTGTACTATATGTAAGTGTTCTTTAAGACTTAAGATCTTAAGATGCTGCTAGCTAAATGTATGACCATCAGCTGGGCTGGGCACAATAAAACTTGTGAATTTACTTAAGTCTGAAAAGCTTCTCAAATCCAGCCCATCCTGTATTCTGATTGGCTGAGAGACTAGATTCTAAGACTTAAGTCAATTTTCAAGTTTTATGGTGCCCAGCCCTGATTTCTGATTGGCCGAGAGACTAGATTCTAAGACTTAAGTCAATTTTCAAGTTTTATGGTGCCCAACCCTGATCATTTAGATTCTATTTTGATTACAGTCCTTGTAACATGTCTATATATTTTTTACCATTTTTTTGCAAATTATGTTTTCTTGTTTACATCTTGATTTTGTTTGTTACTGATTGAAGGGAACACATTTTAAGACTCCCTCTATAAAAGTGTGTCTTTTACGTTTGTTTGGATTTATTTTTTTATCCATTTTTTTCTTTTTCTGTTTTGAAGTAGTCAAAGACTAATTATATATTTTGATACTAATACATACTTTTAAACTACAACCAATAATTACAAAATGCTTTTACTGCTTCCAAGTTATTTTTTTGTTAAGTTGATATGAAGATTTTTCAAAAATGAATTTATACATTTATTGACATTTGTTTTACACCCAGATCATTCCTTTTTATTTAGTAGGTAGTGCAGGTTATGCTATGTACTAAGAACACAATTAAGTGTTGTGGTTTTGAACACTTTCCAAGACTTCAGTATTAATTACTTTGGTGTGGTGCATCATCGGATATATGTTGAGCTTTGATATAGTCCCCAAATTTGATGGGTTTAGATATAGTCCCCAAAATTTTGCACAGGTATTTTCCCCCAGTTCTTGCACTTTTGGTGTGTTCTGAAACTTATAATTATATGTATTTATTCAGAATTTACTATCAGTATTGTTTCCAACCTCATGCTTATATGTCTTGATATACATAAACACTTTTGTAAATATTGCTTTTTAAAACTAAATGGTGGAAAATTCAACAGCGAGGGATAAGGTGAAAACAAAACGCACCCATTATATTTGTGTATTGAACCCGCACTCCTGCACAAACCTATTTATTAAAGAAGAAATATCTCTTTGAAACTGTTACACAAATATTAGCTTAAAGTTGCTGTTTTAAATCTGTGAAAACCAATGATTTTGCAGGTATATACAGCTATGGTCACAAATTACACATACTTACATGTATGTGTACATGTATTATATTGTTGTGTGTTTATTTTTGGGTACTACTTGTTTGTTTTTTTCTACATACCAAGAAATCTTTATATTGATTGAGTGATTGTATAGAAACTATCGGAGAAAATCTTTAAAATTAAATTATGTGAAACTGTATGTCTGTTGTTATTATTTCAATTGTATCTAGCACTTGAAGATAATGATGGTTCATAATGGAGTTCTTGCCATAATTATACCCCTGTCAACAAAGTTGTAGAGAGGTATACTGGATTCACCATGTCAGTCTGTCCATGTATTTCCACATCATAACTCAAGTACCCCTGGGTCTACATAGTTAATACTTCACACATGGGTTAACCATGATTCAAGGAGGATCCCTATTGATTTGGGGGTCGGAAGGTCAAGGTCACATGACTCTGTTCCTTGAAAATGGTTTCTGCACCATTACTCAAGTATCTGTGGGTCTACAATGTTTATCCTGCACACATGGGTTGCCTACAACTCAAGGAGGATCTCTATCGATTTTGGGGTCGGAAGGTCAAGGTCATATGACTCCGTTTCTTGAAAATGGTTTCCGTACCATAATTGCTGCCACGAGGGGTATAAGTCCCGTTAGGACATTTCTAGTTTTATGACTGTACATCTGCCGTTGTTATTGTTTTCCTAACACTGTGGTTGGCCGTCCCTGTCCTTTGAAAAAGACGGTAAAAAACCAAGGTCCCATGTCACAGCAGGTGTCAGCACATTAAAGCACCCTCCCAACTCCAAGGCCATAAGCGCCAAGCATGGGTAATATATATCGCTCTTCAATGGTACATGCTGATGTCTTCATATAAATGTGTTAGTCTTCTGACTGAGAGGTCTGGGGTTAGAGCCCAAGCCATATCGCAGTTGGCTATCCCTGTCTTTCTGATGAGACGGTAAAAACCAAGGTTCAGTGTTAAGGCGCGTTCACACCTATCCGTTTTTTGCGTCCGCACCCGTCATCCGTCAAAATCGAATCAACATTATTCATTTGAACTG
>JACSZP010019495.1:270-16278 GCA_016161895.1 Pinna nobilis
AATATAAATTGTAGGTCATGGAACATAACTGTTGATCATTCAAACAGTCTGCAGTAATGGATCAAAACCATCACAATACTTACAATAGAATTTTGTTTGGGAAAATGCTAAAGTTTCCTTTTTGTTATTGCATTGATTTTGCACGCCCGAAGTCACTTACAACCATAAAGTTTAAATCGATTTCACGCCTTTTCTATAACATATACCGATTTTACAATTGTCTCTCTTGGAAAGAGCGATTTTAATACTTACAGGCGCTTGACACAGTAAACAAAGGTGGCGATGAAAACAATACCAGTTGCTGTAGAGGCCACAATCAGCACTGCTAAAGCTGGATCTAAGTAAATAAAATTGCAATTTAAACAAACTGACAGACGTAGAGCAAGGAATGTTGAATAATACAAGCTATATTTATAGATATTGAAGAGTATGGCAATGCAATGTTTTTATTTGTTTGTTATTAGAATGCTTCTTGAAAATAAGTCAAGTTCGATGAAAATGTCATATGCTAATTTTTTATCAGATTAGTGAAAGTGAGCCTTCATATATTGTCAAACTACACTATATTATAATCTAGAAACTGGTGTTGTAATGCTAATTAACGAGATGCAGAAAGATTATGTGGCCCCATGCATAACCTGAAAACCCACATTGCAATCAAAAGTGAAATATAGTTATCAGACCATGTGTCATTACAATCTACATCTTCTGTAGAAATATGGTTCCAATAATCTGATTGGCTACGGAAATACAGGCAATGTTAGACCCCTATGACGTTATAAAACATTAATATCGTACTTGTATTTAAACCTCATTTTCTCTGTTTTACATAAATGTGGGTTATCAGCTTCTTGCATGGGGCTACAGAATCAATGAGGTTTAAACGATACATGTGATTAATTTTCTTACCGACACGGTCGACATACACATGCACAGTTTGTAACTCCGCAACATCTTGATCTGTAATACATAGAATACACTTGTCTGAGCACACATGAAGACCTTTACAGACATAGTTATGATTGCATTTTCGATTTCTTTTTGGATCAGCTTTTTTTACTTGCATAAAGCATTTTTTTTTCTTTTCGAGGAGTTTTCTTGTTTTAAAATACAAGTAAGTGCGGTACTTGTGATATCATTTTAAGTAATAAGTAACATTGTTGTAACATTCCTGAAATAAGATGTTTTTCCCGTAGGTTTTCACAACCACCTGTAAAATAGCAATTTGAAGCATGTAAAGTTATAGGAAAACCTTGGTCTATATACCGGATTCTATCTTTGTGGACATTCCGACTACTTCATTTTCAAGATCATCAAAGGACACCAAAGTTAACAAATGCATAGAATCTGGATCCGAAGCGATCGCTTGCATTTCCTCCAAACCGTCAGTGGCTGCTTCTCGTATTCCAACAACAAACAGGTCCGCTGGTAGGTTCTTAAGACTACTGGATTCACGTATGGCAAACGGAACGAAAGATACGCCAAACGTCAGAAGAATGACGCTCCGCTTTGCGTCATCTCGTCCCCCGTGACTTGCAAGGAATGAATTTTCTCTCACGTATTTCAAAGCTTTATGTGTTTCTCGAGACCCAGCATTTTCTGTCTGTAAATCCACCATCTTTATTGCCGTCAGGAGGTCTTGTTTGGAAGTATGACTTTTCAAATCAAATCCTTCAGTGACGGATTCGGAGTAGGTTATTACAGACACCAATGTTTCAGTAATTCCTATGTTCAGGTTAGACACGACTGAACAGATGAAGTCTAGCATCTTGTTGAATTCTGTAGGAGTGATTCCTTCCGATCGGTCCATTATGAAAACTGCATCTGTGCAAAAGGAATGTCCATGTTACAATTGAATATTGACAAATTTTTTGTGAATTCCTAAGATTACTTATATTAGTACTACGCTATTTCATATTGAAATACATTAATTTCTTTCATAGAAAACAACCTTGAAAATACAACGCAAGCCTTACGTAAGTTGACAATTTTTAAAGATAATTGCATTTGTTACGCAAAGAATATAAGCAAAGATACAATAAATGAAAGGGACATTACTCGTATATATACATGTATATAAAAAAATAAGCGAGAAACAAAAAAAATATAGTTATTTAAAGGGACATAACTCGTGTATGATTGTTTTGACAAATGCACAATGCGTTTATAGTAATGAACAAAAAACCAGCATATTATTAAATGCGTAATGATATGCTCGTTATTATATACGATTTTACTTTTAAACAGCTATCTTAGGTATTGCTAGCTCTTGATTACGATTAAATAATCTTTCTACGAGAAACTATTCTATTATCATGTTCAATGACAGACAAAATTTTTAAAATTATTTCTCTTGTCAGCGACATTTCATTTAATCCGGAAAAGTAAACTACAAGATAGGTAAATTTATACATGCCACATGAAATACATGGGTGTAGTAAGAAATCTTAAAGGCTTATTGTGAGATAAGCTCGAAATTTAATTATCATTTTTTTTTAATTTAACGAAGTCAATTGTTAATGATTATCAATACTCGCATAGAAATATTAGAGTTTACATGATAATTGATTTACCTTTTTCTGCATTAATTATGGTGAAGAGAATTGCCAGTGCTCTGAGATACATTGTAAGCTGTCTATAATCTACTCCTCTGCGAAATACATTCTATATAATGACTGAAGTTTATATTCGATCCCGTCAAAACTCATAATGTGGAGTTTTCGCTTGAAACATGAACTTGTTAGACATGGCCATGAACATAACATGGATACGTATCTAATACCAATTTTATTAGCGACACCATTTTGGTTACATCGTATGCTTTTCATGATGATGAAGCCTTTCATTTAAATGACTTGTTTTTTTTCTGTCGTTTAATGAAATTCCTAATACTTGTCTTTTCTCTCTCTCTCTCTGAACTTTAATAATTTTCGAACTTGTTTCGGAGTACACCTTGAATTAATCACGTCTTGGAATTGTAATTTCCTACAGATAAGTATTGTTATCTTATGCTGTTATATTTATCCAATTCTAGTAAAGCCACTTGCTTACAATTCTTGACAACTTAAATCTTGTGAGACTTACATGTAATGTATTCCACTTTTATTAAGTTGCTGGAGTATTATATATAAATAGTCCGACTCACGGGGAGGATGTAAAGCTAAACAGTTTTTCTTTATTCAAGATTCATATATGATGTCAAATTAAAATCAACCATGGATATATTGCAGCAGTTTTCACGGTAAAATTGTTACAAAGACACATCTACATATAAAATAAACAAGCACACACACGTGCGCATTTACAAAACTCACACACACTTACACATACGCGACATGGTGCACACAGAAACACAAGGTCAAACGCGCACATAAACGTTCGCACAGATACACACAACAATAACAACCAACAGACACATAAACACACATCGCACATACCCGCCTTTATATGTACACACTAACACATGTATATTTATACACTTCGTATGCCGGCCGGTAATCATAACACACGTTTCTGAGTTTAAACAACAAAATGTCGAAACAACAAGTCGAATTTGTGATGCGTTTCGATATTTGAATATTAGAATAGAGACAACATAGATGACCTCGATGCCTTTAAGTATGACCTGTTAAATTGTCGTGTAACAGTACAAAACAATAGATGGTAAAGTACGACCAAGAAATGTCATGTAATTTTCGAATGAAGAACTAGAATACATATGTTTTTCAACCTCCTCTTTTTATTTATTTTTTGTATTTTGAAGTTAAAATTAGGAAGTCATCACAGTAAAACCAGGACATGGAACTAGATTCCAAACTTTAAGTAAAATATGGTTTCCTGATTTTAGAATCAATGTTCAAATCGACACTCTAGTGCGCATCACTACCAAGACCTTGGTGGAAATGGACAAAGTATCAGGGGAATACTACCTGAATGCATTCGGAATAGAACAGTAACGTCACAGAAAAGTTCCGCAAAAATGTAATGAACGTTTTCATACTAGACATGATTTTTTTTTAATCAAGATGCTACAGATAATTTTTATTCGCGTACTATACTAATTTAAATCAACATTCATAATAAGCCATTTGCTTACGCAAAGTATATTTGATTGAAAAATGCTATTCTAAAATTGCACCTGAACGGTTGAAACTCGTTAAAGCTACAAATGCAAATAAAGCCAATCTTTTTCGGAAATGATCTAAAAAGATAAAAGTTGCTGTAGAAAACCATAAAAGTGTTTAATACAAAATCAATAGTGATGAGATATGGTAAAGTAGATCACATTTCTTCGATAACGGACAAATTCCAGAAACTAGTCTTTACAAGTACTACAGAAATACAGTTGAAATAGTTTCAGTAAAAAGATATGGGCAATTATTTAGGAACCAATCTCATGCTTTTTAAATGCAAAATCAAAGATGATCCCGATTTTATTTATTCGACACACTTTATTAATACCCTTTATAGCGAAATATTCGGTATCAGACAAGAATTGATCGGAAACAAAAGTGCATGACCTTGTAGTACCCTTTATAACGGAATATTCTGTATTCGACGAAAATTGCTCGGAGACAAACGTACATGCACCCTTTTTGTACCCTTTCTAACCGAATATGCGGTATCCGTACTGAATTGCCCAGAGACAAACGTAAACACACCTTCTACGTACCGTTTATGACGGAATATTCGGTATCCAAATCAGACATTGCCTCCGGAAACAAATGGACAAAACACAATGACAATATACTCTCCACAACGACACTATCTTAAAGCCGTAGATGCAAAGAGTATTTTGAGAGAAAAAATTGAATGTGTTAGTTGCAATAAGTAACGAGTCTTTTTGTCCTTTGATAATGAGAAAATAGGCTGTGAGACATGACCAGATATGTATACTGTCTTAATCCAGATTCAGTGAACTTTAAAATATTGAAACCCATAATACATGTACATGCAAATTTTCAAACATTCTGAGGCATGTCCTAAAGAATTCAAAGGCGGATCATCAATTTGGTTTGCCGTAAATATATTTAATGCACCTCTTCTATTTTAAGTTACATCTTAAGCTAGACGCGCATTTTTTATATAATTGTGCACTCTTGAAATACGATGAAATTATATACATGTATTAGTGTACATGGTTATTGTGTGGGACATACACGTATATTAACCGATTACGTGAGCTACGTCAACCCTAAATTGGTATCTTAACATGTGGATTATTGAAAATCCCCCTTTTATTTATTCGTTTATTTATCTATTTTCCAATTTTGATCTATTTTATTTTCAAGGTTTTTTTGTTTGCTCTCGATTTTATGATCGATACTGGAATTTTGCAATTATTTACCACGTTGAGATCATTATTATACCTTGACTTGTAGTGTTTGTATGGAATTGGATCTTCGAACTTTGATACCTATGCAATTTTATTTTGTAATCTGTGCGATATCTTTTTGCCGTCCAACCTTATTGATTTAGCCGATACCTTTGAGGGTAATTAGAAGCAGGTTTCAAATGTTCAACTCTAATTAATATTTGTGTTCATCGAACTTGGTACAGTGGAGCCCCATTAATCTGGACACTTTGGTTTCCAAAAAAAGTTGTCAGGATAAATGAAGCATCCAGTTTACTGAAACGAACCTATCATAATGGCCAATGTTAATTGATTTTTTTAACCTAGAAATTGCATCTATAAGTTGAAGCACCAGGATTATTGACGCCCGGATTATTGAGGTTCGAATGTATTTGGTCACACCTAGCTATATACTCAATAATATATTATACAAAAAACTTCCCTGTATTACCACAGAGATTTGCTATTTGTAATTTTGTATGCGTGCGCGAGTGTGTGTGTAGATATGTATTTCTGGATTTGTACTTGTGCGTACGCGTGCGAGCGTGAATGTGTTCGGTCCTGTGCCTGTATGGCGTGTGTGTGTGATCGAAGTTTTTTTCCTTCCCGCATTATCATTAAATTTGATACTTTCATAAAATTGTCAACACCAAACCAGATGATTTCATACGTAAAGTTGACATTCCCCTTGATAAAGGGGCTGTTACGTTTTTCGGAAGTCGCCACTACTGTTCGTGTCTAATTTGGATGTTTTGGGCCCATCCCTTTAAACAAAATCTTTACATAAGTTTGAGGAAGTGTTTACTAACATGTATGAACTATTTGTACTGTGTTTGTTTACATCATGAAATAACACAATGATACATGCTTGAGCAAATGATCTAATCAAGTGGTCTGCCATTATTTTTAGCAACATTTATTTTCCTAAAATTGATTATTTTAAAACTATGCTTAAAAGTCAACATGTTAGACGTAAACTTCTTATTCTCCTTATCCTCATAATTACTATGATTGATTGATTGATCGATATTATTTTCTTAGAGTAGAGTGTAAAATCATTTTCTCAGATGCCGTCACTGTCCTCGTCTAGCTCCTGCAGTAGATTAAGATTTGATTTTAGATATCATCTCGTATACAAATTCTTCGCTCGTGATCCTGGATCAAAAAGGCATGTCATTATAACAGTTTGTGTAATCCCGAAATGTTACCTGAGCCAATTCCAAGAATAAAAGATAGGACATCGGAATGGGTTGCTTTGAATTCGGGACCAGTCCGTGACTTTGTGGTTAGTGTGTTTGCTATCTGATCGTGGATTCAAATATGCGCCGCCCTGCAATTGGTTGTCCCTGTCTCTCGGATGACACAGTCAAATACTTAAAACCGAAATCCCGTGTCACACAAGGTGTCGTCACGTTAAAGAGCCTTCCCTCTTCTACGGCCATACCTGCGGAGCATAGGTCAAAGTTGTCGCCTATCACCAGCATACCATGACATCCCCAAATAAGTGAAAGATTATTTTACGGGATTTTTTTTTATACCCGCTAGTAATACAAGCAACCGATCCTTTGAATCCTTCTCTTAAATATTCCCATCGACGAAATATTTATGTATATAGAACATAGCATATATCTATAGCGGTTTCTAGTTGTTTTCACTGAAACACTATCCATCCCCACTGCAGCATTCTTAACACGTCCAGTACATTTAAAGTGGTATCAATGTCAATTTCTCTAAAATATTTTGTTCATCAACGAACTTTCCTTAATGCATATTCAGGCTACGGGAAATTATTACATAATATTTGTTCATACAATTATTGTAAATATTTCTTGAGCATGGTGGCTTAAATATTATACGTACATGTAGCAAAATAAGATGTTTCATCATCAAACGGTTTCAAATGGTCTCTAACTCATAACTTATTAATCGTTTCTTTTCTCTCATTTCTCTTTAAACGTGTAGAAGTGAAATTATTTCATTAATGCCAAATCTTTATTGAAATTTTTTTTTAGATGCTCAGACATTTGCTCTTCCTAGTTACTATCCATAAATACACATAAGTATACATAAATATTTGAACTGTGTTGTATAATTTTTTAGTATTTTTAGTATTTAGTGTTATACATCATAGATCTACCTTGTTGTATTATCATGTTTGGCCTGTTGTCAATCTGATCTAGAGCTACTTCATCATTGCACCTTTTTTCTTTTTTTTTAAATCATGATTAATTAACAATGATTAAGATAAAATCAAATATAATTTCTTATAAACAAATGAGGTCGGGCTCTGCCTGTCGTTCTTTTTTTTATTGACCTTCACCTCTTTTCCGGGTTTCTGGGTAAGTAGTGTTGTCGAACCCAGGCCCCATGCCTTTATTGAAATCTAGGTTCCTGTTAAGTTGCAGATGTGAAAAAAAACACACACAAAAAAAATCACTATCGCAATTAAAACTAATAGCTTACTAAATGCAGAGAGTATAAGTAAGAAAAACATTTTCTTGGAAACATATGACAAACAATTCTATCTATAAAACATACCCTAATCCAATTTTTCATCTGAAAAAGTCTTTCTATCAGACACGATATTAACTTCCGTTTCCGGAGCTAAAGAAAGTTTACGTCCTAAACAATGTGTATAATACTGAAAATCGTAAAAAATTCAAAAGAAATCGAGATATGTAGTTTTAATCATTTATAACTTTTCATACGCATTCTTTTAATTGTAAGTCTTCAGTGAAACCTCTTTCTCTCTGAAATTTTACTTTATGTTAGAGGGGAACTAAAGCATATAAGATACCAAAATAAATCGGGAGATAACTTTGGACATTATTTGGAGTATTGGATAAGCATGGACCTATGAATATCAAGGGGTGGAATCAGGTATCATGGGGAATAAGCATTCTTTATTGATTGATTAGTCCAACCGTTTTCCGTCAACTTTAAGTGAGACAGGGAAGAAACTAATTTTTGGAATGATTGGTTTATAGATTGTCAAGCGCTGAAACGACAGCTGACCTTGGTGGTATCACATTATCATGTACCGAACTAGACAAGGACAGACACCATGTTTTCATTGATCCACGATACAACATGCAAATGTCGACCGTGAAATTTTTAGAAATAATGTATTTCTTTGGGATAACGATAAACTGATGAATCCCTTCCAGATATTAAAGTCATAAAAATTCAAAAATTAAGGGGCCTCCGTGGCCGAATGATTAGCATGTTCGACTTCGAATCAAGGGGTCCTGGTCGAATCGAGGGGTCCAGGGTTCGATTCCCGCAGCGCCACTCCGAGGTTGGCCGTCCATGTCTTTCGGATGAGACAGTAAAATCCGAGGTCCAGTGTCACAGTAGGTGTTGACACGTTAGAGAACCCTCCCTGCTCTACGGCCAGCAGTATCGAGCACAGGCAAAATTTGTCGCCCTTCACCGGCACACGGTGACGTCTACATATGAGTGAAATATTCTTGAGTGGGACGTTAAACAACAACTCAACAACAACAATAAAAAGTAAACAAGAAAAAAACTTTTTATAACGTCCAGTTGAATTTTTAAAATATTTAAAACAAAATCTAGAATTACTTTCTGAAATTAAATTCATGACTTGATAATAAAATCTGGAATCAAGTAAATATATATACCACAAAGAAAAGACTTTTAAGGCACACAAGAAGGAAAAAAGCCATTACACGAGTACTTCTAGCTGTCCTGAATAATTCTCTCATGAACGTTGAATATGCAGCGTTGTTTAACATCAACCTCAAGAATGTTTTAACTATATGGAGACGCCACCATATGTCAGTGAAGCGCTATTAATTAGAAGCTAGTATTCGACAAGTATGACCATTGAACACTGAAGTATCCTTAACGTGCCGACGGTTTTGACAATCTCATCTGGTCTCACATAATTGTAATGGATCAAAGACAAATACGGTCCAGAGGCAAGAAACCATGTGATCTAGTTTAAAACGATCCACCGAAAAGCGAGTTTTTTAACTGAATTAAGTAAGATCTTTGGAATGCAAGAAGAAGCATAGCTTTGAAGAATACAAAATGTTGATAGCTTGTAAACATCGGTTGAACTCGGTAACGGTAGAAATTATCTTCGTTTTTGTTGACATTGATATAAAGTCATTAAGAACAAAGTACAAAAACATTGGACATGTATAACATCACGTTGTCACGTAAATCCTCTCCATTATTGCATCTTTCCGGTACAGCTATCCTTTTCCACTTGATACAATGAACTTCCGTGGACCGCTGTGGTGTGTGTTTATCTATTTAAGGTGTCACAAGTAATCTCGGAGACAAGGTACAATCATGGATAACAATACCACAACGACCTATCTTCCACCGTCAAACGCGAAGACGTTACAAAGTGGTTACGATTTACCTGTGTATGGACTAGAGAACGACCAGTTCTACACACTACATATTCCTGCTCTGACATGCATCTTCTTGAGTCTATGTTCCGTTATCACGATTCTAACATTGTCATTTAAGTATCAAAGTTATAAAACATTTTTCTCTTGGACCAGGAGCGAGAGATTTGTGGTATATTTGGCCGTATGTGATGGATTGTTCAATATTGCACACACGATGGACCATTTGCACATCGTAATTACAAAGAACCATGTATACCCAAAAGAACTTTGTGAATTCTATGGATTCATGTTGGCACTTTTCATATCCGCGCAAATGTTGATGGTCAATGTCGTAGCAATTAATGCGTTTGTGTTGATATACTTCCGTAAACAGATAAATTATGGTAAAATGGACTGGAGGCTACTGGTGTATACTTTTGGAGTTCCATTTGCAGCATCTACAGTGGCTGCCTTGGCCGGCACTCTTGGTCCTAATGGCGCCTTGTAAGTTTCCTTTTCCTTTCTATTTTATGTAAGTCCGTTGATAAATTTGCCGTTACCAGTTTTGTGAAAAGCAACGCAACATTTTACAATTGTATGACTTAATTCTGTGGTAAGCTAACTTAGTCATATCTATGTTTTCATAACATATCTCTACTTCATATGCATAGAATACTGTGAAAATATCATGGAAGGGATCAGTTACAAAGCAAAAGTCGATTTTCACGTATATTTTCCAATATTCCCATTTTTCTGATTACCTTTCTGTTTAAAGGGTTCTCTTATTATGGTCCAATTATGTATTTCGTAGGCTGTCTGTTTATTTAACGGGTGTATAACTTCTCTATCAAGAATGTCTTGTCCATGTGGATAAATCTGTGAATGCCGATGAAGGGCTTAAGTAACTGACCTTAGGACATATGTTTGATTGCAAATGTCATTGAATACTGACGAAATCTTAATGTGCCGACACCTAGTATGACACGGAACCTCTTTTCTAATTGCTATATAGAGATGATTGGAAACCCCTGTAGGGCATGTAATGAATGGAGTCATGACCGGCCCTCACTTCATGAACACCTGAATCACTTTTCGATACAAAAATATTTTACTAAAGAGCCTCTTTGGTATAATATACGATCGTGTTAGGGTAACCACATTCAGATCGTGAGGTTGCGGGATAAAGTTCACTAGCCGTAAGTGCCCATATTTGCCTGTCCTTCCGATGAGACAATAAAAGACGGGGTCAAATGTTGACGCGTCAAAGAACCCTCACCGGTCAATGGTCAAAAGTGCCAAGCTTAGGTCAAAATTTGTATCTCGTTCACTGGCAATCGCTCATGTTCTTATAAAACGAAAATGGAAGAAAATTTAATGGGATATTACACAGAATACAGCAGCAATAGCAGCAGCAGCAACAACAACATTAACAATAACAAAAACAACAAAACAATGTGATGTACCCTTGTAGTCATTCTCCTGTTTCGATATAATACTTTATAGATCGGAACACTTGTTTTATTTTTCAGTTGCTATTTTGACGGGGTGAAGGGAGAGATTGCCAATATATTCTTCACTACAGTTCCACTTCTGATAATCCTTGTTCTTAACAGTATACTGTACGTTTTAACATGGCAAAGGATCCACGTAGAGACCAAGCATCTGAAGGATACAATAGGCAAAACTGCAAAAACGATAAAAGCATCGCATAAGGCGGCAAGGACAATGTCACTGTTCGTCACCGCATTCTTGGTGCAGTGGTGGGCCATGGGACTGTACGGAATTTGGCAAATTGTGGCCCCTGTTCCTCACCTTCTTTTTCAATTTGTCACCACATTTTCTAATGTTGGAGGTATACTGAACGGGGTCGTATTCTTTATCATCAGGAGAAGGAAAATAATGAGCTCGTCCGATTCCAAGGAAAACAGCCTTGACCCGTCTAGGTCTTTGGACTCTTCCAGAGTGCACAGTCATATTTATACTGAAAAGCGTCATGATACTTCCAAATTCTGAAAACGTTCATTTGAACCCATTGAAAAAAATAAATTGGTTTTTATATTCCCAAGTATGTGTGCAATAGGAATGAGTCATTAAAGACCAATTGACATGTGTTGCTTTGAGTCAAGTAAACACATATGGTTAAATAGATCGCTTAACCTCAGTCAATGATGCTGTATCATTAAACGCTTGATTTACTGATTTTGCTTAGTTTGTTGATTTTGCCAAAATTGATATTCTATGGACTACTTAACCAAAGTAGCGAGTGCTCCTAACAGATACTGAAAATGCCCGGACACCTGCTCTCACTTCCTTTTACGGTTCACTTTCGCTCTTCCTTAGATTTTCTTAAGTTTTCAGTGTTTATGGTTTCCCTGGTGTTGTATCCCCTTCAGTTTGAAACGATTTGAATATGGAATATACAGGAGTTAGTTTTCGGACGTCCATTTAATATCCTCTGGACATCTTGGTCCATTCAATTGTGATTTGAAAATATTTTAACATTGAGTCAGTTGTTTTTATTCCAATTATGCATGATAGAATATCGGGGAAATCAAATGCTCTGTGGTACTCCTTCGTTTTAAAATTTGCTCTGATATGCATGCGGTTTACCAATATTGATTTTCAGTGAAGAATTGTTACCTCTGAAGTTTTATGTAACTCAAAGGTTTAAAAAAAAATACAATTTTTCAATAAATATACATTGAATCAATGTTAGAAAGGGAATAACTGAACTTTTAGGGAATCCAATGGTTTGAGGAAGCTTGAAAACAGGGTCAAATTAGCAATTAATGTTGCTTGAACACAATTTTTAACTTTCGTTTTTTATATATTGAAGGGATATCGTAAAACAATCCAATTTACTGTAACTGGTTACATAATTTTTGAAGAGGTACTGTGTCTGTTTTATATGTACATAATCAATTAAATCTTTCATAATTTATTCATAATTTTCTATACATTTCTATATATGTACATTGTCAATTAAAGCTGTCATTACTTGTTCATCATTTCCTGTAAATTTTGCGTATTGTGTAGACTATAAACTCATGTCAACAAATACAATGATTCAGGGAAGTTTAAAATCCGGTCAAATTATTACAGAATGTTACTCGTACACAGTTTGTAAGTATCTTCGTTTGTGCCTGGAAGTGATACAGTAAAACAACCCTGTTAGACGGAAATAGACCTTGTTACAACAGTTGTTATCATTAATGTGACAGAAGGACTCAACAGATTGATATGGGGCGCATAAATCGACCATCTGATTTGAAAATAAAACATAAGGGCCCACGGCGGATGTGACCGGTCAACTTGGGATGCTTACTCCTTCTAGGCACCTGATCCCACCTCTGGCGTTTCAAGGGGTAGGTGTTTGCCCAACTCCTTATTTTGCATTCCTTACAGAAATTATAAACTCGGCCACTGTTCGTTACATTGATCTTTTCATTAAAATCATGGCCAAAACAAAAAGAGACAGCAACACTTGTCACGGATGTCCAGTCTCTCAATTCAGAGGTCAACATACAAAGCTGAATACAATTTTGTTAACACATTTAATAGTAATTCATAACACTTCATTTGCATGAGCACACTGGTCTTTGTGGTATATTATTGGATGATTCTGAACAGAAAACGAAGGTCGAGATGATGGTTGCCCAAATAGCAAACTATACAGAGAAAAATCCTCCGCAGAGCACTGTCTTGAGTTATGTTGCAGGTGCTTCCGTTGCCGAATGGATAGATGATTGAGCCTTTAATCACTCGGTCTCTCACCTTTAGTCAGCGCTGGTTTGACCACCAGTAGAACCTTGGTTGATTATGTGAGAAAGTTTGTAAGCGTATTTGTGGAAGACTAGTGGTTTCATCCCGAGTACATTAGCTAGAAAACGGGTTTTCTCCTCCACCGATAAAAACTGGCCGCCATCATATGACTGAAAGATTGTCGTGTATGATGCAAAGCAAAAAATAAAGCAAATACAGTTATGTCGCCAACTGATCATTTCACATGAAGAGTAACCTTTTATGAAATGTTAAAGGGAACGAAAAATGATCGATCTCACAATTATATCACAGCATAAAGGATATACGAAACAAAAACAAGGCAAACAAGGACCCCCTCGTAATACCAGAGGGTATCAGGTGCCTAGGAGGATTTTATTCTTATTACACCACGAATTGCACCTCAATTGTACTACATGTATATCCGTAGAACCAGTTTTTCTTGGACTGAAAGTCAGAGTTATCTCCCTTTGATCAGACTAAACCCGTTCTGCTGCAAAGATCTTTTGTTTCTGTTGTTCAGATTGTCTGGATAAGACAATTAGCGTCAATATTTTGTTTTTAATAGCAAGAAGAACTTCTTATACTGTCATGGTTAAAACAAAGGGTTTTTATTTGCGTGTATCTACCGACATATTAAGTTGATAGATATCTGATGATTCAGCCTGACATACATGAGATAACATTGAGGAGTTGTTATGTAGATGTGTTTTTGTTCAACATCCCACTTGAAAATCTTCTTACTCATTTAGAGTCATCACTAAATGCAGGTGAGGTTTTCAAATTTTGAACTGTGCCCGGTAGCCTACTTAAGGTCATTGACAAGTGGGTGATCTTAAACTAGTCGACAACGACTGTTAGAAGGAACTTGGGTGCTTAACTATTTTAGCAAGAAGGACATGAAAAACGCAAAACTCTTCCATTGGGGCTCACGCTCGACAACGAGCAATCTGGAAAAACGACGACAGCTCCCGATAATGGGTAATCTTACAAGAAACCACTATGATTCCCGACAATGGGCAATCTACTGTAACGTGGACTGGGCATATTGGGTTGGTAGCTCACCTGGTAGATCAGCAGCTTGGTAAACGGATGACCTTGGTTCAAGTCCCAGTCTGACCGTCACTTTTTCCTCGCATGTTACATTGTCGCACAACGTGATAATCCATCACTGGTTATTGAATCTCGTGTAAGATTTCACAGTGAAATATTTTTAAAAATGGAGTAAGAGTGTAACGGGGACTGGACATACCAGAACAGCCAGCTCAGTTGGTAGAGCGGGTCAGTGGGAGGTCTGGGTTTGAGTACCAGTTTGGCCGATAGTTTCCTTGCCTGTTACACTATCAAAACATTACGACGGTCTTGGCAGTGAGGATTCTACAAAGAAACCACGACGACTCTTGAAAAATAGGAAACCACAACGGTTTTCGACAGTTCTGAATCTATCGAAAACGAAGGCGACTCTCGAAAACGTGGAAGTTGCAAAGTAACCTCGACGACTATCAAAAATGAGAAATCTACCATAAAACGTAGTTGCCAAAGCAATTTATCAAGAAACAGCGACGGTTCTAGACAACGAGCAAGGAATCTCATCAACAGTGTGTTCTATTGAGAAGAAAACCGAATGATTTCTCATTCTAAACAGAACATGGTTGACCGTTGAGCTATTCATGTAGAGAACTATACAGGGGTCGCCATGGTCAAGTGGTTAGCGTATTCGACTTCGAATCGAAAGGTCCGGGGTTCGAGCCTAAGCTCCGGTACGGTTAGTCGTCCATGTCTTTCGGATGGGCCCGTGCCACAGTAGGTGTTGGGAAGTTAAAGAACCCTTCCTTCTCTACGGCCATAAGTGCCAAGCATATGCAAAATCTCTCGCCCTTCACCGGCACTATGTGACGTCTCCAGAAAAGTGAAAGAATCTTGAGTGGGACGTTTAAAACAAAACAAAACAACAACAACAACAACAGAACTATTCACACACCAAGAAGGACGCGAGTTTTTTCTCAGGGGTTTTAAATGTGCATCATGTCAATTGGCAACTGACTCGATTTTATTCTAAGAGATTGTACACATAGGTTTTGACATTTTAGAAAAAGATTCTTTATTGTTTGAATGTAAACCATTGAATAAAATGTTATATCAAGGTTCGGGTTACTAAAACTAATTGACCTCATCACAGGCTTCTAAGCTATGATGAGAAGAGTTACTTCCCCTTTATCGTAACCGATCCAACCATTCATTGAGAGTGAAATTGTATACACCAGATAGTATCGTATGATATGTATGTATGTATGAATGTATGTATGGCTGTCTGTATGTTTGTATGCATGTTGCATACGCGTGCGAGTTTACATGTACCACTGATTTATATTGACATTTATTATTGCGTCTTACTTAAGTCAAAGGACACGGATTAAAACGTTTGAACCGTAAGTACATGATTCAACTCAGGAAGTACAAACTTATTATCAAGTAGGTAACAGTGGCATCGTATGTTGTAATAAACTA
>JACSZP010019499.1:5962-17531 GCA_016161895.1 Pinna nobilis
CGTCCCACTCAAGAATATTTCACTCATATGGAGACATCACCGTGTACCGTTGAAGGGCTACAAATTTTGCCTATGCTCGGCACTGCTGGCCGTAGAGCAAGGAGGGTTCTTTAACGTGCCAACACCTACTGTTACACGGGACCTCGGATTTTACTGTCTCATCCGAAAGACAGGGACGGCCAACAACGGAGTGGCCTTACGCGACTCGAACTCGGATCATACAATCTGTACGTGTAATGTTCAAAAGTTTGTATACTTCTCAATAGCATTTGCGTTTGTCTTCCTCTATTCTATAGTTTTATTTTGTTTTTTATATTTTACTTTTTGTCGCCAATATCAACTGATGAACTATGCACACCATAAATGAAGTAAATTTAGATGAACCTATGATGTTGCTACATGTTTTTCAAACTGCATATTTGTCAAGATGAACAATTCTCATTGACTCTTTTTGAAAAGCAATATCAATTTTGTTCCTTAATAAAAGTTAGTAGGACGTATCTTAGTATCCAAGTATTTGTAATAAGAGTAGATACAATAGATGCAAATTATACAAGTATCCTCCTTAACCGGTATGACTTTGTTATCGTTATTTCCTTTTTTTGAATTCGGAGGTTTTTCATGGTACATTTACGGAGGGCAAAGTATGACTGCTTCCTCCAAACACTAGGGGCTACTTCCCTCCTGTGTTTGTTTGATTATGTTGCTAATATTCCCACTCACTTAGCGTTTTATTGGTGACTTTTGAATTATAATTTATTTTAGGACTTTTGTTTTCGAGTTCCCTTCGGTACTGCGTCGCGTCAGCGGCACTCCGCGGTTGGCCGTCCCTGTCCTTCGGATGAGACAGTAAAAACCGAGGTTCCGTGTCAGAGTAGGTGTTGGCACGTTAAAGAACCATCCCTGCTCTACGACCAGCAGTGCCGAGCATAGGCAAAATCTGTAGCCGTTCAACGGCACATGATGACCTTCCATATGAGTGAAATATTATTGAATGGAACGTTAAACAACAATACCAATACCAATACATCTGATAATTTCAACATTACCATACCATGCCATACTTACTTCCCTTATTTAGCAAGTAAACTTTAATAAGAGTGAAATGCTGAGAATTTTTAAGTTATGTATTATTTTAGACTCTATGACACTTCAAACCCTGGTGATTTTACATGTATAAACGTTGTTTATATCTATTTTATATCCCGTCCTTCATTGGAGAGACGTATTCACCATGAAAATATCGTACACAAGATAAAAAGCCAGATTGTATAACAGTGCACTAGAAATATAAATTTTTGTTCCAGACAACAATAATGACACAATAAAGGAATAAATAAAGATTTGAGCAAGCTCATCACGATCTCGAATCGGAAGTGCACGTATTCAGAAATTGATATATTTAGGCTATACCTGCTTTATACTTAAGCGTAGGTTCAATTCTTCATTATATACCATAAAGTGTTGACATAATGTGTTGACATAATGTATCAATATCGATGTATTATCTGTAAATCGAGGTATAATGAGTCCAATAGTTTAACTAAAAACAGACATTGTGAAGACAATAATGAGAGGACACCTGCCTCATTATCAAGAACATTTACAGACAATGTATGATATTACATGAAAACCCTGGTTAATTTGAAATTATTTTTATTCTCCGGCACAACTAAGAAATGTCAAATGATCTAAAGAGCTGCATATGTCAAACTATGAAGTCGTTTTAACGACGTCTCAAATTAGTGACAAAAGAGAAACGTTAAACAACCATACTTCTGTAATAACTTCCTAGGCTATACTCTGCACAAGTTTCCTTTCAGTGAACATTAGATAAAAAGGAGAGATAAGACGAATAGTAATGGATCTCAATTCCTTTAAGGAAGACAAAGTGAAAGAGTTGAAAAAAAAACACGGACCCCTATACACACCAGGGGCGGGATCAGGTGCCTAGGAGGAATACGCGTCCACTGTTGACCGGTCACAATCATACTAGCCGTGAGCCTTATATCTTGTGATCCATTGACAAAATCAGTCAGTGTGTAAAGAACGGTCAACCAACCTTACCTATATATTTACGAATGCCTTCACAAAAAAACAAATAAATAATATTGTTGCCTGAATATTAGGTCCGAAAACTGTCTTTGTGAAATCGAAAATTTAATTTAATTTTCGTGTATGCGTTTGAAACTGATAATGCTAAAGATCGAAATTTGATGTGAACATAAGATTACATTGTATTTTGCATTATATCACAAGAAAACTAAATATATCAAGTAATCAATACCTTTTACGTCTGTTCAAAGGCTGTTCATGTTTATAATCAGAACAGCCAATCATCAATCATATAGACTAAAAAGTAATTAACCGAATTCATACTATTCTTTCGACGGTTTGTTTCGTTTACTATATATACGTATTTCAATTTACTGAGAACACGAATCGCATGTTGAAGAACTTCCTGTACCTAACATAAAGGCTACAATGAAATATAAAGGTAGATGTGATAACGTGGGAATTTCTAATAAGAGTTTGTTCATCATCGAAAGTGCTCAAGCTTCAAGGCATTTCCGACACAATATAAGTATATATATTTGATACTCTAACATAAAGGGACAATATCAAAATTAAAAAACACCAAAAAAAAAAAACCAAAAAAACCCCCCAAAAAACAAACAAACAAACAAAACAAAAACAACAACAAAACTCTAATTTCTGTGTGCCTGTTATACAATGCCGACATCTAACAGGATTTCGCACATTTTTATTTATTAAATTGCTTGAATGCGTAGGCTTTGAAAGTTTCACTTTTGAATGTCAAAGACCTAGATACCTTGTGTAATCATCCAGGTATCTTGTCCAATCATATTTGGAGTCTTTTTATTACTTTATTTTACTCTTTCATTTTCTTAGATTTTCCGTATTACTGTAAATCCGGTTTTATTCGCGAGAATTTTATTTTTGCGCAATTCCGCGAGAGCATGTACTCCCGAAAATAAAAGTCTCGCTTAATATACAAACCCTAAATACAATGCTCAATACAACATAAACTTAGAATACTTAACAAGCGACCACGCGAAAATATAGTGTCGCGAATATTTGCATGGCTACCGATTTGCCAAAATAAAGTTCCGCGAAAATTTCTGGATTTACAGTATCACAGACTTTGGAAATTCCAGACATTTTTCACTAAACCATGGCATTTTGGTTACACTCGACCAGTTCATAGAACTGTAGAGGTTTCCACTGACCAGACAAAGGATATGCATCATTTTGGAATGCTCAGATGCCTGAAATAATAAATCCCTGCTTTTGTTTTGTCGTAGGGCAAATAAAGAAGCATTGAAAACATGAATTGTACTTTCACTTTTTAACCCAGAGAAGGGGCCTCCGTGGTCGAGTGGTTAGCGTGTTCGACTGCGAATTGGAAGACTCGGGTTCGAGCCGCGTAAGCGCCACTCCGCGGTTGGCCGTCCCTGTCCTTTGGATGAAACAGTAAAAACCAAGGTCCCGTGTCACAGTAGGTGTTGGCACGTTNNTCCATATGAGTGAAATATTCTTGAGTGGGACGCTAAACAACAACAAAACGAACAAACAAAAACAAAACCCAGAGAAAATTATAAAGGTCTTATTATAAGTAGTAGTAGTAGAAGTAATAAAGTAGTTATGTTATATCGCAATGGAAGCACATTCAATTAATACTTTTTTTTATAAAAACAATTTTAGGTTTTTATAACAAATGAAATGTTTAGTACAAAGAGAAATCTACGAAAATATAAGAATGTCTCTGATGATATATTTACACTTACATGCTCTTCCAATAGAACAAAATAAAACAATACATTTTACGCTTGAGGCACAAATTACTCGTTCAGAATTGATGCATACATTTGCCAGATCAATCATTGCTCTCCTCTGCAACTCTATATTGAGACAATCAAAAATAAAAACTGGATTGATTAGGTCGAAAGTATTCAATAAGAGCACGAGTTTTCCCATTGCTTATAGCCATGCAGTATGTTGTCATTCTTTCGTCGTCGGCATCAAAATACAGTTTCTACAATCGTAACATGAACCGGAGAAAACGATCCAGAAATTCTTTAAAAGAATCATAATATTCACAAAATGCGTCACTCGGTTTCTCCTCCCTACCAAACCTTATGATAATAACTTTATCTCGTTACTACTCGCCATTACTGCTTTGTTTACATCTGCGAGTATATCGACTGTGACGTCAAACGACGGGATGTGGTTTTTCACGCGGAGAGTCAAATATCAAAAGCCCATGGTGTAGCGCAGCCGAAAAAGAAACGGTAATAACACAATAATTCGGTGGAATTTAACCAACACCAACATCGCGTATGGTGTACAGTCCCTTTAACTATAGTGTGACCTGCTACTGGGGATGCCGACTCCCTCTTTACCAACGGTCTCATTACAATTTGGTTTCAACCGGGATGCCGACTCCCTCTGTACCTACAGTTCCATTACAATTTGGTTCCACGGGTGTTTAATTAATACAATTAATACTCATTTTTCCATCATGTTCTAACGGACATTGAGTTTAGAATATACATGTTCCTTGATTGGTATCTCATTTAAACTTTAAAACTCATATTATTGAAGTACAAAATCAACTTTTTCGAAAACCTTGCACCCCGACTATGTGTCTTATGTACTTATTAACGACTAACCTATAACCAGATTATATTGGGTAGAATTACTATTCAGGAACTCAAACCCAATACATGAACCAGGCACTAGAACAATTATTTAAGCGCATCAAAGAACCCAAATTACTTCTCCTGCAAAGATATCAATCCATTTACAAAGCGTTTCTCTGTGGTAAATATACTGATGATATATTATTTTTCTTGACTAATTAGATTTCTTTTTAATTATTTTGATGTGTGAATTATATTTATTCTGCCGTCTCCTAGAGTAAAATAAAAGTACAGTCATCAATAAACTGCAAATATTCGGACAGTTGTGTTTTACTCTGTTCCTTGTACAGAACGCTGAAACTTGCAACATCCTTTTCTTATTTTCATAAATTCATAAATTTGAAAAAAATGCCAAATAGATCGAGTGAAAAAAAGGAAAATTTAAACACCAAAGAGCCAATAGAAAGTAATAAAACGAAGGACAGACATTACAATGACCAAAACAAAAGGAAACAATTCTACAATTAAAAATCTGCACAATGATACATTAAACTAAAGAATTACAGTGAAATTGAATGAAGTGTTAATTTTGAACATCACTAAAAAAAAAATTTTAAAATGGAAACCAAATTTGATTCTTGAATTTTCGTTTTTCAGCATCAAGAGTTGTTCAATGGCGTTTTACGTCTCTGGTAATTCAGACTTTTCATTGTAATGTAAAGGTTCTAATTGGTATAAAAATCATGTTTCCACATCACTGTAGTTTTGCCCTTTGATGTTGGTTTATAAAAGATGAAATCAATTATGGTGTAAGTTATATATCTATAATCCTACAGAGGAGGAAGGCAAGTTGGTATATAAACACATACTTCAAATTTGAAAAAAAACTACTAAAATGTCTTTTCATTATAAAAATGTTCTTTATTTGCACTGTCAAAAATACATAAAAGGTATTTTGATTGAGGTGCTATTTATACAGGAATTAATGTAGAAAAAAATCAAACATCGGATATTCAAAGCACAAGGTTAGGGTCATTGTCTATATGTCACACACGAAGCATCATAAAATCAAACTAAATGAAGATATTTGAACTGAGTGAACTATTTGTTTGATGTGTTAAACAGTTAAACGTGTGGCTCAAGAATATCTTTTTCCTATGAATCTGCCGTCAGATTCTGGGTAAAGTCTTCACGTAACGTAATGTATTCGCTTATTAAAGTCATTGAGCAAATAGGGGTCTTTGGAATGGACAACCATACCTTAAAACGAGACACCTGTATTTGCTGTCTCGTTTGCAGGATAGAAAATAGTTCAAAATACTGCAGATGAGGCTTTAACCCTTCTTTCTCAAGTGTTCTACTGCAGGAAAAGGATCAACACAATACATGAACCTAATTACACTTTATAGGAAAACAACCTTATATATATATATTCCTTGACCCTCTAAAACATCTTAAAAATCAAATGTGTTTGTAATTATATGAATTATGATTCGCGATACTGTGATTTTTTTTATCAATGCATTCTGTTTTGATTTTTGTAAGAAGTGGCTAAGAAATACGTCTACCCCTTTACTTTAGTTAGGTTTCTTATCAACTCAACGATGGTTGATTTGTTAGAGCGTTTTACCCATATTCAAGTTTTGATCGCGACAACCCTTAAATACATGTACATAGCGATTGTTTGTTCACCTACCAGTCGGCATTTGAAGTAAAAAGCCTCTATTCCGGTTTTCTTCATGCGAGTTTTATTTTGGTTGAATACGTGAGATTATTGCTAAAAAGTTATAATCTATCAAACATTTAATTTCACTTACAAGTACATGGACATGAGACAATTTAGCCTCGCGAAAAAATGATAAATAAACCTGATTCCACCTCTAGAGTGTCTAGTGGTCCACTTTTTGCACAATCATTTATTTTGGTGTTCCTTATAGGAGTAAAGAGATAGAGCAATGTGAGTTACATTTACCTTTTCATAATATGACAAATTCTATTTGAAAATTTTGTTCCCTGGGAATTTCATCCTGACGACGAAGTATCCGGATTATTGGTGTCCAGATTAATGAGGCTCGACTTTACTTAGTTTGAACATGAAAATGTTGCTGTTCGCATTTTAATCCTCAACCTCATTTTTCAAATATCAAATGTCTTTAAAATATCATTTAACAGCCAACGACTTCATGACGTTTTCGATTGTTCTGCCAGACAACCCCTCCGGCTAGGCTAAAACTGGCATTGACGAATATTTAACAAACACATTTTAATTAAATTGAATCATAATACAAATTGGCATTTTCCTTTAACTTATTTAGATTTATTATACTGTAAATCAACTGTGAAATCTTACTGGCGGAATTATGACCTTGTTTGCAGATACAATTTTTCGCTAAATGAAACTTTGAGCTACTTATTTCATTTCGCTTGTAAATTCGTGATGTGCGTTCTTCATTTATTTTATTTGAACGGTTGTGTACGGTCAAAAAGGGGAGGGGCTTACTCCTCCACTGCATCTGACCCCACCCGCTTCAGTTATTTTTGGGTTTTTTTTTCATTTCATGTTGTTTTTCAGAGTTTCATTTATTCTGTAGTCACGAGACTTTTGCAATGTTTCAGGAATTAATGGTAATTTGGTTAAAGTCAATTTTTAATGATAGAAAGGATTTAAACTCTGACTAGGCTTCTTCATACATTCGATTATTGGGGTGAAATTTGAAATCCAGCATAATGTCAATTTGTAACTAGACATGCTTCACAATATTGATCGTGGCCTAGTGGTTAGCGTGTTCGACTTCGAATCGAAGGGTCCAGAGTTCGAGCCCAAGCCATGGTATGCCATGAACTTCAAAAGCTTTGTATATTTGTGAATTCAATTTTTTTTTGTGATCCATTTTTTCATTCATAGAGTGTTGATTCAGTTCATTTGTAATTTCATTTATTGTCAAAGATTCTTGCCGTTTATTGCCATCAATGGAAGATATTTCCATAATTGTCTAAAGCTTGGACTTTATTTATTCTCGATCTTCGTTATTTGAAAATTTGCTGGAGCGTTCTGTTGGATCGATTTATATTGAACACATTATACATTTATAAAAAAAAAATTCGACCTCCGATCTACCTAGTGTTTGTTTATCTGGAAGGGTTATATGAAAAACTTTTTTTAGCAAAAATTGCTTGGAAGGAAAACCAATTAAACAATCTTACTCAAATTGCAAACTATATTAGCTAATTAAAAAAGTAATAGAAAAAAAACTTTCTTTACTTCTTTCATATATGAAGAGAAGTACATTTGGAATATAGATTTTTAAAGATATGTTTTAGCACGTGAATTTTCATTCAGACATTAATATCAAAGATACTGATGAAAAAGTAAAGGTAACGAACATTGGTCAATCACAAAATTCCTATAAGGAATGCAAAACAAAACGTTGGGCGAACATGGACCCCTGGATACACCAGAGGTGGGATATGGTGCCTAGGAGGAGTAAGCATCCCCTGTTGACCGGTCACATCCGCCAACGCCAATGACATTTGACGATCAGCTTAACATTCTCCGATCGTCAGATGAAATAGTTATGTGATGAGAATATATTCTAACATAACAAGAGACCACAGTAACCTAGTGGTTTAGTGTATTCGACGTCTAATTGTGAGGTCAAGGATTCGAGCCCAACTCTCGGTGCGGTTAGATGTCACTGTTTTTCGAATGAGATAGTAAAGTACGGCCCCGTGTCACAGTAGGTGTTAGCACATTAAAGAACCGTCCATACTCTACGGCCATAGGATATATATATTTTTTATATATCAGCAGGGATATAATTTTTCGCTTTTCTTGAGTGGTGGGGCGTTAAACAATAAGACAAAACACCTACCAATGTAATATAACACCAGAGCATAAAACTACTCAGGTGTATTGTAATTTATACAGTCTTCATTTGTAGAGGAAAATGTGTGAACAAAACTTGATTAATAGAAAATTTATGAATAGAGAGAAACAAGTACATACATGAGACATATAATTTTTGATTTACATGCGTTTGAATTGAAATTGTGCACTTGCAAAGGTAAGCAAATGTTTACTTAGACAGAACAAGAGGCTGAGGCCTTTGGAAAATTTCAAGAAATCAACGGTTCCAATTTTTTTTCCGATGTCGAAAAGAGAATCTTTGCATCATTTACAATTGTGATGTGTTCAAGTATTTCATAATTTCCTATTGATTTGCACTAAAATTTCATGCCACTTAAATTCTAAGTGCAGTCAATCAATGTTCATGAATTTCAATTCATTTAAAAATTCTTATCTTTAAAGTGTCCTCTTGAGTGAAGAGATTGCAAAATTGATTTTTAACCAAATTGTTTGCATATTTAAGTATAAAATGTTTGTTTTTATACTTCAAACCAACACTTGCTATATTGAAAACGAGAAGCAAAAACTGAACTCTTTGTATTTTCTTTGATATAAAAATATTTGAATTATTTAATTGAAGATGCAAATTGGAGTTTGAGCTATCATTGTATGTTTTGCTTGACACGATATTTATTCAACTTTCTTCAACCATAGTTTATGTATGTACCTATCCTTAGAAAACCTCTTATCAGAGTGTCCGAGTTCCGATTGGACTACTCAATAAAATTTGCCAAAACATTCTCATGCACTTTAAAATACAGTAAAACTTCAATGACTCGAATTTCTCGTTCTGTCGAACTTTTCTCAAAGTCCCAAATAATTTCCCTATATAATCCTATTAAAGGACTATTTATGACCCGAAGTTTTATGAGTCGAATTTCCCGTTGTCTCGAAAAATTATTCAGTCCTTTCGCAGTATAAATAACGTAGGTCAAAAACTGTATTTAGCACATCACATTGACGCCGTTAGAACAACCACACAAGTTTATTGCCATTTTAATAATTTAATGCCACATTAGGTAAATGCTAGACTAAGGTCATAGACGTCAACTACCAGATAATGGATCCCTGATGCGTGATACTATAGGAATGGCTCAATCTACATATAATTAATATATGTACTCACCAAGGTCTAATGAAACGCGATTAAAAGGTAAAATCCTTTGCTTATTTACATTTGTTTATAATTTTCTAACCTCTAGCTTAAACTTTGTTTGTAGAATTCGTCCATGTGAGTGCACCAGAAGTTCCGAACCAGGCTGTAGGATTTGTTATGCTAATTAGGATTCCGAACGGGCTGAAGGATTTGTTATGTTAATTAGGATTCCGAATAAGGCTGTAGGATTTTTATGTTAATTAGGATTCCGAATGGGGCTGTAGGATTTGTTATGTTGATTAGGATTCCGAAAGAGGGTGTAGGATTTGTTATGTTAATTAGGATTCCGAATGAGGCTGTAGGATTTGTTATGTTAATTAGGATTCCGAATAAGGCTGTAGGATTTGCTATGTTAATTAGGATTCCGAACGAGGCTGTAGGATTTGTTATGTTAATCAGGATTCCGATCAAGGTTGTAATATTTGTTATGTTAATCAGGATTCCGAACAAGGCTGTAGGGTTTGTTATGTTAATTAGGATTCCGAATGAGGCTGTAGGATTTGTTATGTTAATTAGGATTCCGAACGAGGCTGTAGGATTTGTTATGTTAATTAGGATTCCGAACGAGGCTGTAGGATTTGTTATGTTAATTAGGATTCCGATTGAGGCTGTAGGATTTGTTATGCTTATTAGGATTCCGAATGAGGCTGTATGATTTGCTATGTTAATTAGGATTCCGAATGAGGCTGTAGGAATTGTTATGTTTATTAGGATTCCGAACGAGGCTGCAGGGTTTGTTACGTTGATCAGGATTCCGAAGGAGGTTGTAGGATTTGTTATGTTAATTAGGATTCCGAGTTAGGCTGTAGGATTTGTTATGTTAATTAGGATTCCGAATGAGGCTGTAGGATTTGTTATATTAATTAGGATTCCGAATGAGGCTGTAGGGTTTGTTATGCTAATTAGGATTCCAAACAAGGCTATAGGGTTAGTTATGTTGATTAGAATTCCGAACGAGGCCGTAGGATCTGTTATGTTAATTAGGATTCCGATCAAGGTGATTCCGAACGAGGCTGTACGGTTTGTTATGTTAATTAGGATTCCGAACGAGGCTGTAGGGTTTGTTATGTTTATTAGGATTCCAAATGAGGCTGTAGGATTTGTTATGTTAATTAGGATTCCGAATGAGGCTGTAGGATTTGTTATGCTTATTAGGATTCCGAATGAGGTTGTAGGATTTGCTATGTTAATTAGGATTCCGAATGAGGCTGTAGGATTTGTTATGTTGATTAGGATTCCGGTTGAGGCTGTAGGATTTGTTATGCTAATTAGGATTCCGAACGACGCTGTAGGATTATTATGTTAATTAGGATTCCGAATGAGGCTGTAGGATTTGTTATGCTAATTAGGATTCCGAACGAGGCTGTAGGGTTTGTTATGTTAATCAGGATTCCGAACGATGCTGCAGGGTTTGTTATGTTAATTAGGATTCCGAATGAGGCTGTAGGATTTGTCATGTTAATTAGTATTCCGAATGAGGCTGTAGGATTTGTTATTCTTATTAGGATTCCGAATGAGGCTGTAGGATTTGCTATGTTAATTAGGATTCCGAATGAGACTGTAGGATTTGTTATATAAATTAGGATTTTGAACGAGGCTGTAGGATTTGTTATGTTAATTAGGATTCCGAATGAGGCTGTAGGATTTGTTATGTTAATTAGGATTCCGAATGAGGCTGTAGGATTTGTTATGTTAATTAGGATTCCGAATGAGGCTGTAGGATTTGTTATGTTAATTATGATTCCGAATAAGGCTGTAGGATTTGTTATGTTAATTAGGATTCCGAATGAGGCTGTAGGATTTGTTATGTTAATTAGGATTCCGAACGAGGCTGTAGGATTT
>JACSZP010019505.1:0-12629 GCA_016161895.1 Pinna nobilis
TCGACAAACGACGGTACCTTTTTAAAAATCACGGGATCATAGTAGCTTTAGAAAGTGTCCCAACAAACATAAGTAAAACTTATCCCAAATATTGAAATTTCCTGCAAGTTGCTAATCGATAATTAGTATTTCACATAGCTTGACCAATACTTCTCTTTAAAAAAAAAAAAAAAAGAAAAAGAACATGCCGTCATTGACTGCAACGTAGCGACAAGTATATTTACGCTCAAAATATCTAAAAGTCAGATGCACTGTTTCGCCAGGCCAGTTGTCTCTGTCCGTCACGAGTACCAGCGCAGTTTTATTATAAAATGTAAAAAGAAAATGAAAACTAACATATCGTCACTGAAAAATACTGATTGAATTATAACAACTTGCCTCTTGATAATCTTGAAAATTGCAAACTAAAAAAAAAAAAAAGCAAATAAAAAAAAATAATTCGGCTATGCTGGCAGTGCAGAAACTGACGTCACTACTTTATCGAACGATTTTGACGTCATAATGCCAATGTCAATAAGGGCCCTTTTGCCAGAGAACGGCTCATATATATATATATATAATACGATGGGAAACTTCATGAAAGGGTCCACGATTTGTGAAAGGGGGCGGGGATTGGTGAGAATGTTTTATCATTTCGAAATACAAGCACCTCTTTGATTATAGCTCTTGCACCACGGTCACCAGAGAAACCAAGTAGAGCCCTGGCTGGAGCCAGAGAGACTAGCGAAGCCCCTGATAAAATAAAATAAAAAAATATGTATATTGAAAGTCCTCAAAATATCATAGGCTTTAGCTTGAAGAGGAATTGTTGAGCAGAACAAGACACATTTTTTAAGGCTGACATGTTTATATTAATAAATAAACACTATCTGTTGTTTTTACTCAATACTGCTGAATGAATATGTCGATCGACTATAGAAAAAAAACCCTGATGATCTAAATCTGTCTCGTCTCTATTTTTAATGTTTGAAAGGTTGATTGGAACAGCCTAAACCCAACATGTGGCTTGGCCAATGAACAGTGAATGTTACATTGCATGCGTAAATCAAGAGGGGGTCAGGGGGTCGAACCTCCTTAGAATTTGCAACGTAAATACCATTATGAGAGACAGATTTCTAATTTTGCATGAGTGTGTAAGTTTTGGTATTTTTTAAAAGTTAAATATCGATAAATATTAATTCAGTAGGCTTATAAAAACACCGATTGGCTTTAAAAGTTTTAAGTCCACCTATGAACAAGAGCAGTTTTATCTTGTTATTACCTGATGTTATGTCGTTATAACGACATCTGAATTTGTCGCTATAACGATATATTATGTCGTAATTACGACATCTGAAAATTTGTCGTTATAAAGACATGTTATGTCGTTATAACAACATACTATGTCGTAAAAACGACATATTTTTTTTCATTTCTGTATGGCACATACCGGCTTCCGTACTCTAACATGTTCATGTACTTGGTAATAATACAAACCACTAACCCATCTTTTTTAATTTTTGAAGTTTGATACCCGTATTAAAAAGAAATATATAAAATTTGTGTTGTTAGGTAGCCGAATCGGGGTACCATGTGCCAACAAATGGTATTAAAATAACTTCATCACGTTAGTCAACAGAAAGACAAAAATCTACAGCCACTCGAAATACCGGAATCTTTTTTCCTAAATTGGCACGCTGCCAGTTTTTACAAAGAAGTGAATCATAATCATAGGGTTGATGTTAGGTGTTATCTTGTAACGGTAGGTAACTTGTTTATACTATAACAACAACAAAAAAGCCTAGACCGGACATATCGGGTTACATTGCATTCAAAGCAGCGATAGATTATTACTTGCACCAGCAGATAGCTGAGTCATCCGACGTAAAATTTCAAATAAAATTAAAATCAATAATTTTCTAAATATCTTATGTATTGATAATTAACAAAATAACAATTATAATAATAATAAAGATATTTATTATAAAAGTAATGATAACGATTTTATTGGTTTTACGATATGCTGGGGAAACATATCGACAGTTCCTACTGGCTAAATTGAATTTTCGGGAAAGAAAATTAGGCTTGGAAAGAGAATTTTAGATTAAAGGCTGCCGCTTTGTTTTTTAAGAGAAAAAAAGATTTTGAGATTGAATTGAATTTTCTTTTAGTTTTTATTAAAATTGAGGAAATGGGACAGGGGTAGGTCACTTTAAATTTAAATTATTACTAAATGGATCTTTTAGTAAAAGAAAATGAGTTTGGGGCTGGTTAATGCAAATTAAGATTGATACGTCTATTCATGTCACCCTTTCTTCTTTTTTGTACGAGTTTCTTCTTCTTCTTCTGCAAATAATTTTGTATCTGGAATATAACTCTCTTTGAACTTCCGATAGAATGATAGTATTTGGTTTGCAAGATAATGACATCGAGACAATGTGTTATGAACAACAATTTCAGGGATTAGCCTTTTCATTTTTCTTTTTCATTAGTTTTAAAAATTGGACTAAGTTTGAGAATTTCCCGACTCACTTCTAAATTTTAAAACCAGAACTCATAAAACTAGGTTATTTTTTTATCTTTTAATTACAGACTCTTTTTTTTCTTAAATAACACGAGACTTTAACCCTGTTGTTATTATGCTAGCAGACCTGCAAGTAAAAAGGTAAGATGCAGGGGAATGTAATTGTCTGATACAAATATTACTGTATTGATTGACATGCTTGTAACATGGCATGAGACAGGGATATGTCTCGATCAAACCCAATTATTAGTGTATTTACATGATATTATCAACACAAGAAGTAAGGATAGGTCTCTATAAAGTAAAATTAACACTTTATGAACAGACTTGGTAATAACAGAATATGATACAGCAATAAGTATTGTGTATTACTATGTCAACTGTCTTGTTAGTAACACAGCATGAGGTAGAGATAGGTCCCTATAAAACCCAGTTTCCAAATATAAATTGAAAGTAATTATTGGATTAAAATGGTATACAAGAGCGTCATATTTTCTTCTTTACTACTATTTAAGTATCGGCTGACTTTAACTGACTTATAATCTTGTTTGGTCTTTTCTGTTGTATTTCCTTGACTAAAATGGTCAACAGATTCCCAGTAAATCTTAAACAAAAGGCTCGTTAGTAAGAATGAAAAGGTAAAGGTAACGAATAGTGATTGACCGCATAATTCCTAGGAGGAATGCAAAATAACGAGTTGGACAAACACGGACTAAACTCTGAACATTTATTGATTCTTTGTTGTTCGGAAGAAGATAATGAATTGAAATTCAATATACAGGTTATTCCCTCAACGTTGTAATATTCACCGACCGTCTTCCTTAACACAACCCGACAGAAAAAATATACTAATTTAAAAGGTGTTACCGTATTGATTTATCGTTGAAGAAAAATTAAATACTGTATCATAATATAACGTACAGTATATATCTTTCTCTCTCTCTCTCTCTCTCTCTCTCTCTCTCTCTCTCTCTCTCTCTCTCTCTCATAAAACTTCAAATAATGTCCGAATGGGTTACCCCTCCCCAACTCCCTGTGGATTCCAACCCGATAATTTAAGAAGAATAAATCCAAAAACTAAATTCCCGGGTGCAGAACTGGTTAATATGCAAAAATTATGACAAGGTTGTTCTATTGTTTCCACTAGTAAATATCCCGCGCTAACGCTTTTTCATTTGGAAGATTATTTTATTTCCCATAGGAGATACAATCCTACACAAATTTTATGAAGTATCGCGAAAAACATGATTTAGTTCCATAACAAAACATCTGGACCCCAGGGTTGATAAGGTTGTGCAAGTAAACCTCTAAAATGCATCATCTGTTGGCTAAACATGCACCACCTAAAGCTTTTTTAAGGCATGTCTGTTTTGTTTGTAAACGGCCGTTTTATCATGTGGTCTGTTTGCCAAAATTACGTTTTGTTTTAACGTACCTTTTACCCTTTCGGTTAAAGATTTCTGGTTCACTGTCAATTCGGATCAGGAACACCATTCTCAGAAATAGAATCTGAAGTAAAATCAATACTTGATTACGAATTACATATACGAGTAAACTCTATGTAATTAAAACTTTCGTTTATTGAACTCATACTTTAATTCAAAAATGCAAATTTGTCGTTTGAGGCACAATGAAAACAGAATTGTTTGGTTATTCCGACAATTGCTACATTGTTATGCACCTTTTTTAATTATATAATGGATTAAAATAAATGAACACATCCGTTCACAGTATCAATAATAAAGAACATTTGATACACGAGCGCGCCGGGGCCTCCGTGGCCGAGTGGTTCGCGTGTTCGACTGCGAATCGAAAGATTCGAGTTTGAGTCGCGTAGCGCCACTCCGCGTTAGACCGTCCCTGTCTTTCGGATGAGACAGTAAAAACCGAGGTCCCGTGTCACAGTAGGTGTTGGCACGTTAAAGAACCCTCCCTGCTCTAAGGTCAGCAGGGCCGAGCACAGGCAAAATTCGTAGCCCTTCATCGACACACGGTGGCGTCTGCATATAAGTGAAATATTATTGAGTGGGATGTTAAACAACAATACCATACCATACGATCGTGCCTGTTTGTATTTGTGAATCGCAGAGGGAAGGTTATAGATAAAACCAAATCTGACTAGATTAATCATCCAAAATTGTTCATAGTAAAACCTCAAATATTTATCATATCTTGCATAAAACATTCGAAATGATTTAGACTATTTGCTTAAATATTTGTGAATTAATGTTTCAATGCATATTCAAATTATGTTATATTTAATGCCATTTACGGTGATATGAGAAGGCTATAGAGTTCCGATCAACACATATCGGATAGCACCTTGTGATATAAAGTTGAGTGTTAAGCTCATTTTGTTTCATCTAGATTATATTTGAAGAAAAAGTAATCATATTTGCAAGTATGAGTTAACACGTAAGCATCATTTTAGATTAAGTTATTTGAAACAACATTTTGATTCATTCTGAAATAATTTATTTCTCCAAGAATCAAACATGTACAGTAGGTGTGGATATATATTTTCCATCTACATTTTCTTTTACTTTCCCGAATGTTTTCTTTATCAGGTGAATATTATTTGTTATTTTGTATTTGTATCATTATTTGCACTTATAAGGAGACGTCATAGTATACGAACTAAAAGACACTAACTTTAGTTTTTTCAAGAGACATTAACGCGATATTTTCCCATTATTAATGTGCCAAATTGCTAAAATTGGCCGTTTCATGAATTAATAAAAAAATAATTAGGTATAAGCATGAAAATGGTTTGTCATGAATATTTATGGAGTACAAAACAATATAGACCGAGATCGATCCAATTACAGTTCAATATTCGTATATTACAATAATGTTCTACCTAATAACAAATTTATTGCATAATGATTCTATATATATCCATATAACCTTATGTTTTGTTTGTTTTTATTTGTTATCTAAGCTAAGTTACGGACGTATTTTCTCCTATATATGTAAATTAGTTCAAACGAAGTCATGTTAATGTGGGATATCCGTAATATTTCATTTCTATAAAATAAAATCTAGGATTGATAAGCATAGAACTTTACCTTCTTGTCCAAGAATCATATCGATGTTATGATAGCGGCGTATCCTCAATGGAGTATGCTGAATGATACTAAAAATGAATAAAACTTACACTTTATCAATAAAAAATCTGAACTTTTTACTTTCTGTTTACTATAGTTAAATGGATTACATATAATTTTGTACATATACACTTCAGATGAATCGTAAACCAAATGAAACTGGTTTAGCTAAGGAGTATACTAGGTGTTGTTGTTGTTGTTTTTAGTAAAGTGGACCCTATTTTTATACCAATCTTAAATTGGTCTTAAAGACCCTATTTATGTAAATATTTTCACGTTTTGATAAAAAAAAAATCACAAGTACCAAAGATCCAATTACCGAAAGAATCAAGATGTAATAAACAAATTGGATGAGCATTGAGCAAATACAGGCGTCTTACAACACACAAAAGTGATTTTAATCCAGAGAAAGAATTCAAATACATAAAGGAGAAATAATCATGTTCTTCTAAGAAAACATATGTATACAGTGGAATTTATATAAACCGGCCTTTGTTGAAACCGGATTCTTGTCCATACCGGCAAAATCACTTGGTCCCGGCATTTTCCTTCTTATTTATTAATATGTAAACTCTGTATAATACGGATTTTGTCTATTCTGAAAACCGGACGTGTTTTTTAGATTGTTTGCGTTATAATTAATGCATTAATCACAACACAATCTACAACTAAAAGACACCTATTTTAGTTTTGTTTTCTGTTGTTTTACAGCAGTTTGTTTTAAGATATTTCATTCCATAGGCATTTGTGCGACATTTTCCAATCATTAATGTGCCAAATAGCTTAAATTGGCTGCTTCATGAATTAGTAAAAGAATTTAGGAATGAGCATGAAAATGATTTGTCATGAAAATTTATTGAGTAAAAAAACAATAAAGACCGAGATCGAACCAATTTAAGTTCAATAATCGTATATTATTATCACCTTTTATCTAATAACAAATGCATTGCAAAGTGATTCCATATATATCCATATAATTATTTGTATTGTTTGTTTTGATTTGTTAACTAGGGTAAGTAAGGGATTTTCTTCCGACTCATTGTAATATAATTAAAATAAGTTCAAACGAAGCCATGCTAATATTGAATATCCGTGATACATGTATTTCAAATTCTATAAAATAAAATCTAGGATTGATATGTATAGAACTTTACCTTATTCGGCCGAACTCGTCTTCAATCGGTGATAGTGGCTTAGCCTCAATGGAGTCCGCTGAATGATATTAAAAATAAATATAACTTATACTTTTTCATTAAAAAAATCAACACTTTTTACTGTTTTGTTTGCTATCGTTAAATGGATTACATATAATTTGGTATATACACAGATCAGATCTTCGATGAATCATAAACCAAATGAAACTGATTTAGTTAAGGAGTATACTCGGTGTTGTTGTTGTTGTTTTTAGTAAAGTGGACCCTACTTTTACACCAATTTTAAATTCGCCTTAAAGACCCTATTTATGAAAATATTTTCACGTTCAGTAAAAATTTCACAAGTACCAAAGAACCAATTACCTAAAGAATCAAGATGCAATAAACAAATTGGATGAATATTGAACAAATAAAGACATATCACAATACACAAAAGGATTTATAATCCAGAGAAAGAAATCATCTACAAAACGGAGAAATCGACAAGTTCTTCCAAGAAACCATATACATGTGTCTATGTATTTTGTGAAAATAAATGGAAGGAAGAATCTTACATGTGTAAGGTGACTTTCCTCTTTTTGTTGATCGCTTGTACAATATTATTACTAATGTCAATGCTGCCACAATGGAGAAAAAGGATGCTGACACAATTGCAATTATACCTATGATCCTGAAAAAAGATTTAGATTCTATTATTACTGAATACTATTTAAAGTGGCAGTCCCTAGGTGTTTAGTAAAATATCGATAAAAAAGAAAGTTAAAACAAAAACTGTATTTTTGTCGTATTGTCAAAGTGATACACTTTGTTAAGTACAAAATTTGCGTCTTCAAATCGTCGAAGATATGCAAATAAAAGGAAGATTTTTCGAATTAATTAGGGTACTAAGACATTAAACGCAATGCGGAAACTAAATCAACCCGTACATGCATTTTAACAAATGTCAAGGTAAAATTAAAAGAAACGCGCACGCGTAAATCAATCAAAACAAAACCACATGTAGGATTATCGAGACGAAAAAGCAAACGAACAAAGGAAAAGACAGAACTAGAGGAGATAAGGGAATTGAAAGGATGCGAAAACGAATGCGCAAAACGGAGAATACATATTGGAAACTCCCCCTGTGTCTGTGGATATCTGTAAAAGAAGCTTAGTCATTAAAATTTCCATTCAAAGTAGCAGTGGTTCTCATTGACAATTTGTATGTACACAACACGCATCTTGAAACTTCGTTTTCTCCTCTCAAATACATGATACAATAATTAACAACGGCTATTTCCTACGAAAGTAGTGATAAATTTCAGGCCCCGTGTTCCATTGAATGACGCATTAATCGCGTTTCTCGTGCTAATTCCTACCAAGATATTACTCGACGCCTTAAAACAGGGGCTCATGAAAGGATATTTCTTTTCTGAGTGAAATTAGTTGTGGTTGCAGCCCCGGGGTTCCCCCGGCCGTATACTGAAGTGGGTCAGTGAAATATATTGAATATTAGACAAATTGTTCATCAAATCCTGACGCTGTAAACTAGAAAAATCCAGTCCTCTTTATTACAAAATAATCCAAGTTCATGGTTTGAAATCAAATGGTTTTCAAGAATAACAGACATTCAAGGCCAATCAGAGGAACACAAACAGTGCATATAGATCTAAAAGTATAACATTTTCATTCTATCACTAAAATGTGATGAACAATTGTGAAATAATTGTGATTAGAGTGGGGAAAATACTCTTACCGTGATTTTAATAGAAAAACAAACAAAAATCATATTGATCCGCCTAAGTGTGGATAAGTAAATGTTTCATGGTCTCAAAATCCTATGCTTATTGGCGAAGAAATAAAATCTTGGAATTTTATTTAGTTTTAAATATAGCCATAATTTCTGTGAAATTGACCTAACCCATGTTATACAAAATATGTATTAGAGTACACCGAATAGTCAATACACTGACAGATCAGGTTTTTTAACATTAATAAGCAGCTGATGCAATTGTGAACTTTTTAAAATATATATTGCAGATAAGTGCCTAAGCTTTTGTTTTGATCCCCTCTGATTTGTGTTGCTCTCTCTCTCTCTCTCTCTCTCTCTCTCTCTCTCTCTCTCTGTCTTTGGGGTGGCTTTTCAAACATCTCCTCTGATATAGAAATCTTACCAAGCCACCTCTGCGCTAAAAGGTTCCTTAAAATGTCCCCATCGTGTGACCCCTTTGAAACAGATTTGTGTTTTTCGCCTTTTACGTTGATCATTGAGAGTGATTTAGATTTAGAAGCATGGGGATATTCTGACTAACTAATAATGACTAGCATGATACCAATTACACTTTAGGTACTCGCTGAAGAGGTATGTAAGAGAAGATTTAAGATATAGTTTATGCGATTGTTTACCTCATTCTACATGGTGTCTATTAATGTAAGTCACGTGATTCAACGCTCATCTTCGTGAATATTCATAGTTCTAAGTTAACAAATTCTGTTGGTAAGCATCGCTAATTTGTTGTCATATCTCTCTTATAGCGTTGTTTTAGCGAAACAAAGATGATGGACACTTATTTTTATACCCTAAGACCGGTCTCAGTCATCAAAATAAAATTGCAAAAAAAAATAAATTGCCCAAACATAGGGTCTACCACTTTAAGATTGTGCATATACAGATATTTTTATTCTTCGTTTTCATGTACATAGTATTATGAAAAGGAAACATTTACTAGAATTACTTCCTCTTCCGCTCCTTGAATTATTTCCCGTTCAAGTAGATCTAATTTACACGGAGACTTCAACGAATGTTAGGGGTGGGTTATGTATTTAGCTTCTGATAGACATAAATGGTTATTACTAACTGGAGATTTTTTACGCCCCAATGTGACACGAAACCGCAGTTTTAAAATTAATTGACTGGCTAATGGCTTTAGAAATAATGCAGAATTAATTCGTTTCTTCTCTTTCACACTTAAACACTTATGTATCTGAAATTTTGCCAGCTGGTTAAATCCTTCATATGTGCTTGCGGTCTTTCCATATCTATCCAAACTTTTCTTTCTTAAAATACATACATACATAACTAACACAAAAATAAGATCAAGAAAAAAAAAACATACAAAAACAATTGAACTTTCTCTTAAAAGATAACTTCTTACCCCTCTGTGTAACGGCATTCACAAATTGACTGTTTTGTATTTGGCGAAATTGTCTCAATTGTCTTTATAGTTGTATTTCTAGGTAAACAAAATAATGGGTAAAAAATTTTTTTCACACGCTTTGATGCATCTGAATTCAAGCAAAGAAATATATAAAAAGATACTTTTGCTTTTTTTCATGTAATTGGTATAATTTGGAGAAAAGCTATAGTGAGACCCTTATAAATGTTATCACATATTCTTTTATAGTAGCCAGGCAAACATTGCCATTGCTAACCAATCAAATATCAACAAATAAAACTTACATCCTGTGAAATGTAGTATTAAAAATAAACAATAAAGTAGTATTAGAAGGATTAAACCCGTGTTATCTCCCTTTTGATATACTAAAACGGGTATATGTTTTTACACTTGAAGGCATTAATTACATATCGCAGACATAAATTTGGTTAAGTTTCCCATTTTATGGTAAATGCATGAAAGAAATATTGAATATATAGTCTTGTACATCTAAAATGAGGACTGTGTGAAAGGGTAAAACCCTTATAGTTTTGACTGAAAAGTCTAAGACCAACTGTAATTGATAAATCGGAATGAGTATCCACTCGACATGAAGGGCATATAAAATTTGAATGCATATATGCGTTAATAATAGCTTTTTTCTTCCATTAGTTTATCCTAAGTTTAACACATATAAAAACGTTTTAGTCAAAGAAATAAAAACAAATAGTGTCCAGGGTGATCCATAAATTATGTTACTGTTTCCTATTTCAAATAGTTTTTTTTTATTATTATTAATAGTGTTACATTACTAAGGATATATCATTTTGATCCTGTTCATTTAAATTTGTTGATTATATGGAACATAAGGTAATATCACGCCGTCTACATGCCATTATGACGTCATATAATACTTGATGACCGTCATATTGGCTTTATCAGAGCAGAAGGCTACATAGATAGCTCAATTGTATTTCCAGTCATTCTCACTCGACGGATTTTCTGAAATATACAGAAAAAAAAATATCCATCGGATACTTACATATTCAAACAGCAACATACAGGATTTTAAAAAGTAGTCAGAAAAAAGTGTACAAAGTCAGTGCTGCAAAATGAAAAAACCTGATAAATGATTTTAAAAAGATACTAAATGCGGTATATGCTAACAAACGACGCCATATTCAGCATATTGTGATATTTTTCAAGGTTTTCGATGAGGTCGATGGCATCTTTAAATTTGCTCAAGCATTTAACCTTATATCTATTCTAAAACTTTTTAATATGTTCTTCAAGCTTCAAACTAGTACATGTCACTAAATTAAGTAAGATAGTTCAGAAGTTTTATTGCTATCTAAAATTATCACATATTTTATGGATCACCCTGTATATATATGTTGATTTTTACTGTAAATATTGCCAACACGTACCGTTCAAATGAACTGTAACAACCCGCATCTGCAAAATAATAAACATCCATTGATCCAATATAGTTGTTGTTGAATTGCTGTTTAACGTCCCAGTTAAGAATATTTCACTCATATGGAGACATCACCATGTGCCAGTGAAGGGCGACAAATGTTGCCTATGCACAGCACTTATGGCAGGGAGGGATCCAACACTTACTGTGACACGGGACCTAAGTTTTTACTGTGTCATCCGAAAGGCAGGGACGGCCAACCGCAGAGTGGCACTGCGCGGATTCGAAACTCATACCCTTCGATTCGAAGTCTAACACACTAACCACACGGCCACGGAGACACCTCGAATATAGTAGAAACCAAATAATATTGTGTAGATTAAATCAAAATTCCGAATTAAATACTGATACAAATATACATCACAGAACTGCTTTGCAATAACTTATTTATTATACCATTCAGTTAAAGATTTTTACATGTCTGGAAAAATTACGGTCAAAACAGGAAGGATACCAGATGTCCAGAAGTAATCAGTGTTCTCATTTTTATAATGAGGTATTTAGATATGAAGAGAGAGTAATAGACGTCATAAAATGGCGTTTGATGTTTAGTTTTAGACGTTTAGTGACAACGTTTTAAAACTACTTACATTGTAAGGCTTCATATGAAAAAATTGTTTTTGTTGGGCATCTCCCAAAGCCACTATCGCACGGCCTGATGTTAATTTCCTCTGCGTGGCGATCATAATATGGACAAAAACCTGCAAATGAAGAAAGATATGTTTGATATAAAGGTTACTTGAAACATAATAGGGACCGCCGTGCCCTAGATGTTAACGTGTTCTGGTCGTGCGCACCGGGGTTCAAGCCCGAGCCACGACTTGGGTGGCTGTCTTCGTCTTCGAGTGGAACACTAAAATTCGAGGTTCCGTGTCAAAGTAGTGTCAGCACGTTGGAGAACACGTTGATGGTACCAAACATAGGCAAACGCCCTTTACTGACACACGGTGATGATGTTTGAGTTGCGTTTTTGTTGTTGCGTTGTTGTTTGACGTCCCACTCAAGAATATTTCACTCATATGGAGACGTCACCATGTGCCGGTGAAGGGCGATATATTTTGCCTGTGCTCGGCACTTATGGCCTAAGAGCAGGAAGGGTTCTTTAACTGTGACACAGGACCTCGGTTTTTACTGTCTAATCCGAAAGACAGGGACGGCCAACCGCGGAGTGGCGCTGCGGGAATCGAACCCCGGACCCTTCGATTCGAAGTCGAACACGCTAACCACTCGGCCACGGAGCACCGATGATGTTTG
>JACSZP010019506.1:3605-13640 GCA_016161895.1 Pinna nobilis
GTCGTCGATATAAGAATGGTGTAAACCTGGAGCTGATCATAATATTATGTTTGCCTATGTTTATTTGCAGCAAGAAAACAATTATTGTATTACTTTGATAGTAAAGAAATGAAACAGTAGATTTACGCCGTGCTGATTAGAATTTGTCTGCAAAACCATTAGATTATTGTCATTTCAAACAATGAAATCTTCCTTGATATTTTAATATACAATTCAATAAAAAAACAGACATCTTTGTGTGATTAAAGTATAATTAATAAAATATCCATCATTAGTTTTCCATCGTTTTTACTTTCATAAAGCAAATATGAATAAAACATGTCATTCATTACATTAAAGGTTAAATAGAAATTAGAATTGCAACAAATCCATCGATTTGATAAACGTCATGCTTTATTATGTTAAAACTTTTGCCAGATTTTGCACATTTACGTTGTATTCCATCAGCAAAATCTTTAGATTCATGGTCTATAATTCAAACAAGTACCTGGTAAAAATTGATAAACTCTCAAATGATATATTTATATGCCTGCCTTTTATTGTTGATAGACCGATATCTAAAACGAATGGTCAAAGTTTCTGACCAAGCCACCAGTGCAACTTACATCTTAAGTAGTCTATAAAACAACGTTCACTTGTTAGGGACTCGTTTGACATGTCAAAGGTCACTCGCTGCTCATGATAAAATCACTGCTTAAACCAAAACGTGCACAAAATAATGATTTCATTATATACATGTACCATGTAATACTGCTAGAAGTGAAAAGTAGTGAAAACAAACAAAATATTTATCATAAAGATATAATAAAGGTTTGTGCACTATACACTCATTGGGGAAGTTTCAAGAGATGGAACAACTGTGTCGCTTGAGATCCGCAGAACTTCTATCAAAATTACACGTTGAAGAGTTTATTCTTTTCCTGGACATCACAACGGAGGTAGCATTGCACAAATTNNGCAAACGATTGATTCGGCAGTTTCACGTTCAATTATCCTTCGTTCGTGTGAAACGTCGGCTTTGTTACCGACAATGACCATTGGGACATTCTCATTCTCTTTATAAGCAATGATGAAATCTCTCAGATTATTCACTTCCGTAAAAGATGATTCATCGTCCAAGGAGTACACCAATATAAATGCATCACTACTTGAAACCGCCAAATTACGCATAGCCGGAAATGAATACGCACCTGCTGTGTCTATTATATCCAAAACTATTCTTCTGCCGTCTATTGTATATTCACCTCTATGGAATTCTTCAATAGTCTCTTTATATTCGTTCGTAAAGCGGTCATACAAAAACTGTGATATTATTGATGATTTACCAACACGGGCGGCTCCCATAACTACTATTCGATAGTGCAAATTCCGGTCCGAGTCTGAATCCCAATCCGGGAGACTTCGAGACCTGCCCTTTCGTTGAAAACTATACTTAAACATGCCTTGCATACCTACAAAAAAAAAGCAAAACTTGATCAGTTTACATCCTTGAGTTTTAATGAAATCTTATATTAAAACACATATCAGCTTATCTGAAAACACTTACTTTTTTGAGACATTGAGAAATGCCACTTTCGTTTTTCAGAATAAATCGGTCACGTGGCATTGGCAATTGAGTGTTTACAAAAAACATAAAGTTCATGTTTGAATTATTAGTAGTATTGTAAAACAGAACTGGATCTAGCTTTTCGTCTACCGGTGAAATTTTAACCCTGGTTAGATATCAGCAAGGATTGAAATAAACTAGATGTGATATTCTGGACCAAGGGTCTAATTCTGATGTGAATAAGATAAATCTTAAGTTTGAATTGCACCATTAGACATGTCATCTTTTAAATTTAGGATATTAAACCAAGCTCTGAAGCTCGAAATTGTGTTTCTAAAAGTAACAACTGTATTTCAAACCTCAGTTCAATTTAACAAATAGATAGGAAACTTTCTATGAATACAAATACAACAGGAAATGTCTACTAATGTTTCCATAAAAACTACGATTTAGAAAATTTGACTGTGAATCAATCAGCGAGACACAGGATACAAACACAGAAAAATGACAGACAAAAACGGTCGTTACAACTTACCTGATGACTTATATTTGCATTAACATTCTATCCTATGTTTATTCCTCCGCTAACACTGCTGCTTCAACACCTTAAAAATAACGAAGAAAAGTGTGATCCCGCTGTGAAATATAATTTGACTTGATATGATTATCACAAAGAAGCATGTAAGCACACCACTGCCTGCTTTTAGCTATTTATTGATCATGTGTTGTAGAATCTGATTGGTAAATTAGCAGAGATTGCTGGTATAATGACGCCGCCAGATAGCACACAATGAATAGAGGATAGTTATCAGTTGCTGATTGGTCATATGACATTGCTTGTTGAAATGATGATAATAACATTATAACGCATGTCATTCACCGCCTGAAGTTTTGTCGGGATCGACAAGAACAAGGTTAAGTAACAACTTATAAATCTGCTATGCCTCCGACTTCCCTGAGCCAAACTTTAAAGAAGAAACATCCAAAAATTATCAGCATAACATTAGAAATCATCTCTTTCTCTCTCTCTCTCTCTCTCTCTCTCTCTCTCTCTCTCTCTTTACAATGTGAAATATTCATATCAAAACAAAAACTGTCATGACAAGAATTCTAGATAAATCAATTAGTTTCTGTAAATGATTAGGTAAGGCATAATAAGTGAATAAAAAGAAATTCCATATCACTTGACTAGCTAACTTAATAATTTGCTCACGGAGATCTATTTTGTTATGAAAAAAATACGTTTTTGAATTGCCAAGAACACGAGCCTGTGACTTGCATGTACATGTACTTGTATTTCTCACTTGCAGGAGATTATTTTCATAGCCTTCGGATAAATTAATCTTTTGCGATTATCTTCAAACATACAACCAACTGATTTACAATTTTGACCTCAACTGATACATAGATCGGATACATGATTCTAAACCTCTCAAATAATCAAACACATTTATATTTTTGATATTTACTTGTATATCATTTTGCGTCTTTCTTTTTACTCGGGACCCTAACATTTTTGCGATGCAACTTGCAGTCATGTGACTATACATATGTGTCTACGTTTATTTACTCTACAGAATACAGTACAACTGAACAAACACTCCACATTGTCAAAGACAGCGACAAAGTTCTAACACGCAAACATCACAATTACCTACTGTTTTGGACAGAAAACGTATATTTAGCCAGATTATGAGATAAACGTCGGAAGAGCGGTTGTACATCAAAAGCCAGGCGTCCATTTCTGCGTTGTTTATTGCAGACAATCGTCTATTTTCATTAAAGGCTATCAATATATAATATTATTTCAGTCTCAGACATAAACGGTAGCACAAATACCACTGTATGTCAACATATTAATATAAACGTTACAGAAACCAAAGTATCAATCGTCAAAAAAATCAGTTGTTGAGTTGTCGTTTAACGTCCAATTCCACAAGAATCAGTAGGCATCTTGCAAATTTGGTGAACATAAGATTCATGAACTCAAAGGCCGATTTTCAAACGACTCAGTAATTCACGTTTCACACACACAAATGCTATTAAATGCTTGAAATCATCACTTAAGAAGAAGATTTGAGTCCTCTGTCAAATATTTAAAATGATATCCTGTAACACAGACAGATATAGTGGTCCTCTTCCGCCAAATGTATAATTAACCAATAACCCTTTTGCCTAGTTTGGTTTGACCTTCTGTTTTCATCATCAGACATTTGGGACGGGAGTGTCATGACTTTTACCAAGCTACTTTACTAAAAAGAAAAATTACCACTCCTACTGAATCTTTCTATTATTGAAATATTTATCCGAGAAAAAAAACCCACTATTTCCGCCTACTGTCTGCATTTTTAAATGCCAAATAAAAAATTACATTTAACTGTTTACGTGCACCAACATTTGATTTCATCAAGGACAGATGTTAGACTTTCAGTTGTATGTTGTGAGTTGAAAATGTGAAAAAATACATGTACTACGGAATAATGTTAAACCTTTTTTGATTGAAATAAAATACATTGTCGTATCGTTAAACTAACAAGATTCCAGAGCAACAGTATACCTGTATTTCCTATGGCTAACTATCCAAATATTTTTTCTTGATACAATATTGGTTCCGTAAATAGAATAAACATTTTGTGATTTCTCAGAAAATCTAAAAGAAAAATTAAATGTAATGGTTTTTGCGTCTAAAATAGAAAATCAGATCAGAATGGGCTTGTTTCTGTGGTTTGGTGTGAAGTAGAGCTTAATTGCTGTGTCCAGTCATTTGATATGCCTAAAATGTACGATCCACACATATAAATTCAGTCTTGTTGCACTTTATTCTTGATACAACAATGTGAAAGAGCAACATGGCAGAGTATAATGAAATACACATGTAGTACAAACGCTGGCAAAATACTACATTTACGTATCATGGACTCTACTTTTAATGTCGGGTACCAGGGGCAGGACATTATCAAAGATTGACTGCAATTTCTACAGGTAAAAGAAGTACTAATCTAGAAAGCAGATTTCTTCATCTGATCCAATCTTCCAAACAAGATTCTGGAGTTGCCAATGACATCGGGGGTGATGAGGTGAGGTTCATGATCGACATTTGAACAGTATATTACTGTTAGATTAGTCAAGCACCGATTACCGGACTAGATTGGATGCATACGAAAAGTTCGGAAAATCGGGCGTCCGGATACGATTTTTATTTGAAGAATGTAAACCGGGGGCATAATTATTACTATTGTTTTAGTACATGTATACATGTACAAAGTATTTGCATGAACGGTCGAGCCTCATTATCAGAACGCTTTATTTTCGGACATGATAAGGTGAGAATGGATTTTCGAATTACACTGGTCATTTTAAGCAGTACGTCTTAGAATACGAGTAATTTATTGATCCGGACAAAAACCTAACGAACGAGGCTCTGCTGCACATGGAATGTTGTCTGCTTACTTGCGAGGATAGTTCACGTTTATTACGGATGATATGATGTACTTTATGTGGCAATCAATCAGGGACTGTATGTTCATCTGCTTTCGAAAATGAATCAGTGTTACACACAAGTATGAAAGAGCAATGTATGAAAAATATAATATGTCCGCGTTCAGAACAATCTGTATCACTTGGTACTGGAAATATACAAAACATGACTTTTGTAATAATGAATTTTCTTCTACCGTTCTTTTCAGTTAGGGACCCAGTCAGCTTATTACGCAGCACTTTGTACTTTTCTTTCACGATTCACTCGATGGTACACATTATGTAACGAAGTGGTATATGCCCTTAGATCTCTTTGACCAACAAGTAAACGAACACGAAATGATAGAAATAACAACAATAAAATTATCACTCTGAAAATGTTTTTATTCATACCTGCAGTGCAAAAAAGGGTATGAGCTTTCAATTATCGAGACGGGTGTCATGATCTAGAATTAATGAAGTGCTAAATAGTTGCTGCTCTTTTTGTCCTATGTTCTGTTATTCTGCTGTGGCTTGTACCTTTTGTGCTATTTATGTTTTTAAGAGTAGCCTTCCTACAGGTCCTGCATGTTTCTGTTTGTTTATTTTATGTACTATACCGACTATAAATAAAGATTATTCTATTCTAATAGAAAGAGAGAGAGAAAGAGAAAGTTTAACTTATGTTATTAACTGGTAAAACCGTGGGCCGCCGTGGCCTAGAGGTTAGCGTGTTCGACTCAGAATCGACCGGAGTTCGAGCCCAAGCCCCGTTACGATTGGCCGTCCCTGTCTTTCTGATGAGACTATTAAAAACCGAGGTCCCCCCTCTCTCTCTATTTATACATATATATATATATCAATTACATGGTTTTTGAGGAAAGGATATGGAAATATATGTAGCCATTAAAAATTACTTATCTTGCAAGGCCACACTGAATACTTTTCATATGGGGTAGCTGCCAAGGATCACCATGTCTGGATGGATAGACGTATAATCACGGGTGAGATCAATACCGAAGCTGCTACGAGTTTATGTGCATAGCTGACGTCATTCAAGAAAGGGCTACGTCATACTACTACATACGAATTGTGTATAATTTAAAATACTATGAAGTTGTTGTTCTTATTGAGATTTCTACTTAAGAACAGTGGAAGTTCTTTAATGTGTTAACATCTTCTTTGACATGGGACTTGGGTTGTAAATGTTAAAGAACTAGATGCATAGGTGGAATGTACTCTGGACACGTCAATCCAAGAAATTGCGCATCTATTAGAATTTTAATTAAATTCTTATCTTTAACGTCCCATTTCATCTGAAGAGAAGCGGTGAAAGGGTCAAACACAACTCATCTTAGGTCATATTCTGATGACATTGTGCCATGCCAATTTCCTGGGCAAAATTTGCAATTTCGCAGATAGCGTCAACTACGTGGTATGGAGTAGAGTTATCGTCTTTTTCTAGCGTTGACCATGTTATGGTGACTTGTAAACATGAATTTTATTTGTTAAAATGTTCTTACATGATACCATGACAATGTGTCATAACAAAGAGGATTCCCTGGAATTGCATTCAATCCTTTAAAAGCAATATATCTGAAAAACGGGTAACGAATAACCAAATTTAAATGAGATCGCTTAGAGGGAAGACATAACCACATTTATTATGTCCCCCACACTAAGACGGGGACTGTATGTGTTTACCCCGTCTCTTCCTCCTATTATTATTATTTCGAAATCAATGATCTAGGTTCCGTTGCCACTTATTGCAAACTGAGGCTTCTTATTGGTTGAAATTTCATTATTTTCCAATTTTTTATGAAAATTGGAATTCATGATTAGTAAGGGGATTCGATTTCAATGATATGGGGTTCATTATCATCTATAGGAAAAATGGGCTTCTAATTGGACAAAAATTCACAACCGTTAGATTTTGACGAAATCTAAAATTATCGGTAGCAAGGGATTGCTGTTTCAATGGTATTTGGTTTTGTTGTACCTCATCTCTGGAAAACTAGGGCTCCGTATTTGTCAAATTGTCACCATAGTCTGTTTCTAATGAAATTTGAAACAAACTCAAATCATCTATTACAGTTACAGTCTTATAGCTTTTATCCTTTAAGCCTGTGTAGAACGGTTGCATGTTGGTATTTAATAAATGCTGGTAATTAACAACACAATTTATTTTTCACTATTTGGGGGACAACATGTCCACAAAAAATTATCAAAAAATGTTATTTTTCTGTTAAAATGACTATGTTCTAGAAATATTTTGACATTTTAGAAATTCCTCAAATAACGGAGAAACAAACTGAACAAAAGCTATGACAAGATTGCCTTAGATAGCATATTCCCGGGAAAAAAACGAATATTATTACTCTTATTTTATTACTATAATCTAAATCAAAATAAGACAATATATATTCAGATATACTGGTTTGTATGCATATATTCAAAAGTCTAAAAACATTATATCTCAAAAATGTATTCATTACTAAAAATAGGATTGGACAAACATTATAATTATCACAGTTTGGATAATAAGAGTTGTAATATCAAATCCAGATATAAAAAGTTAATGCAGATACAATATTACACAATTGACCTATGAGACCTTGACCTGATTTCAGGATTTTGCATGACGCTCCAGATTAGTTTCGTAAAATATCGTGATACGATCAACTGAGTTGTCAATATTCATCTGTTTTGTAAATCTGTCGCTTTTGAGATGGATATGAACTTTTCAAATTCACCATCTTTTTCCACCTTGGGAAAACAAAAAGAAATACTACTGAAGTTACCTTATTGATTGAGCAGAGGTCTGGCTGCCAAATGTTAAAAATTTAGTTCTTACTAATGAAAAACTGAAACTGACATTAAAGATAGGAAACATCAGACAAGCAGGGAGCAAGAAAGACAGAAATATTAGTTTGAAACAATAAACATTGGTTGCAAATTTATTTCTCAGCTGAGACAGCCGTTGATTGATGCAAGTTTCTACCGTACAAAAGGGTAACAGTTCACTTCAGTCAACTCTTAATACAATGACGATATATAATCAATACATCTGCTGTATGAACAAATTTTCATCTCAATCAATCAACCAGTTACTCTAGCTATATACAAAACTAACATTGCGATTTCCTGTTTGGAAAAGGACAGGATCAACTACAGAGGTAAAGTTTGTCTAAATGTGGCAACTTGTGATGTACCTTTAGATTTATCATATTCACAGAGCCCCCCTTTCTCATACAAATAAGGTTTTTTCCTACTCATCTGATGGTGCAATCAAGCTTCTACTATTCAAATATCGTGAAAAATACACTTGTAGTCAAAAATCGTTGCCAAAACTGGTATTCAAATAGACTGCCGTATCATTCCCAATATCACTGACGTTCTCATGATATCAAAACCAAAAACATATACTGCAGGCTCAGATGCTGCTTTAGTAATTTTACTGTATCTATATGACAAATGCATTACCAGTTTTTGTCAGTCTTACCTGCTCTTGTAACAATCTAAATCGGACCCTGCCTTGCCAGATTAACATGAAGTTATATGTACATGTACTTACATTTTCATACAAAGTACTTTTCAGTGGTCAATTTATCTTTTTCTTTTTTTAAAGTTAAGCACTCTCAATAACTATTCAACATTTATTATCAAATCAAGCTTGAAAAATTAATTGATAAAGAAAGAAATAAAAGTGCAGGTACACACAAACCTGATTTTTAGAAAATAAATCACCAAATCAATTTAAATTAACAAAATTTCTGATAACAGAAAATAATTGAATAAATGATGATCAAATCAAAAATAAGAAATAAAAAGGTTTTAATTTTTACAAGAGTGAGGGGTTAGTTTCAAAAACGTTAAAGAATGGATACTACTTTCAAAAATATGTAAACAACTTTCAAAATGTTCTCATAAGAATATATGATATGTACAATGTTTTCCCTTTTTCTATTACCAGCTTCAAAGTACACAGATTGGGCTAAGAGAGACATAGATATGTAAGTGGACGGTGAAAATTCTATTATGCAGACATTATACATGAACATAGATCTAAGACAAAAAGTGGTAAAAAAGGGTTGTAAGGACATCTAGCAAGGACAAAGGCATATTTGAATAATAACAATAAAAAAAGTCATTGATTGCCAATAGAAACTTTATAAATATAAAACAATAAAATCAACAGAAGGATTGTACAAATCTTAAGTAACCTTCAACAAAAATGTTTTACACAAATACACAAAAAAAATATATACAAAATCTACAAAATAGTATCACAGTATTTGGATAATTGAGATTCAAGAGGAAAACATGATAACAGTCATGTACATATACTTTTAAACTTTTTTCTAAAATATACTCAAAAATTGAAAATTTACAAAATGAGCATTCTGAGACTTCACCCTTAAAATTTATGTATTCACTGTTACATAAAGTTTTACCTGTAAACCCAACAAACAAGGATTTTCAAAATACAACAAAGCTTAATGTAGGATATAAATCAATTGGGTTTATGTTTTAAAAGGCCAAGGTCAAAGTCACTTCATATATGTTAGAGTTCACGGCCTTATATACTTATATACAGCAAGTAATTCAGATCTGGCAAAATCTATTTAATTTTTCACAGAAGAGGAAATGATTTGCAAATAACACTAATACAGAATAAATTGTGAACAAGATAAATAAATTATTGATTATTTGATCTGGAACATCTACTGACCTACCGAGGGAATGGACAGCAATATGTTGTAGGTCATCATACAGGAGGTCAAATGTTTACTGTCACACCAAATAAACAACCCAGGTGTGAATAATATCTGTAGTACAAATATATTTTAGGATTGTTTTATATAATGAATTAGCACAAATCAGATATCTACTTATATATATATTACATACAGAACAAATCATGCTCTGAATAAGGAGGTTATTGGTATTTTAATTACTGCTACCTACAGATGTACAAGGATGAAAGGTGGTGAACCATGTACAATACATATAGATCAACACAAGGGGATATG
>JACSZP010019518.1:0-12220 GCA_016161895.1 Pinna nobilis
AAATGACACACGGTACTAAGACAAACACAGATTTACCTGTATGGTAATTCCGTCACGTTAGGGAATAGACGATCTATAAATAACCAGAACAGTATATGTAAACTGTAGAAACATTTCCGGATTAATGTTTGAAACAGAACCGGATTTTAAGGTCGTCTAACGTGTTCATATTTTGGACAGTTATATTTTGGCCATTTTCCTAGGGTGGCCAAAATCGGCCAAATTAAACCATGGCCAAAATATCCCAATTTACGGTATGCTGTTTTCTATTGTCTTAGACTAGTCCACTTTGGTCTGTGGTGTTGAGAGGGTTTTAATTATCAAGAAATTAAGGTCAAATCTACCTTCATAAGTGTATCTGTATCAGCAAGTGCTTGCTTGGCAAGGTACCGCTCTCTCTTTATCTTCAGCTCTAGGGCTTCAGGAACATCTGGCACCAGGAAATCAATTAATTTACTTATTCCAAACACTATATGCTGTAAAAAAAATTATATTTTGAAATAAAGCAACTTTGAAACTAAATAGGTGGAAGATAAGAATAATGAACAACAAAATACAAAATACTTAAGCAGTTGTTTTTAATATACATGTACAAACTAAAGACAAAATATTTTGTTCTAAGTTAATGTTTTATATNNGAGTTTCTGTTACTCTATTTATAGTTTTATGTTTTCTTGTGTGGTTTATGGTTTGTAGCATCATCACATCTTGTTTTGACTATGGTGTTAAGATGCTAAACAAGTGTAGCCCAATCTTATAAAGATAACATTCAGTGTGTTTCATTAAATTACATGATGAAAAATGTATGCTTTCTTATTGAAAGAGCCACATCTAGGTGCTGGACATTTACATCATTTATGGCATAAATCTCGAACTTACCTCAAACAGAATAACAAATCCCAACCTAACAGCCAACAAATTCCAGTAAAATAACGTATATGTCCCTGTATCATCCCGGAAATCTTTGTATCTGAAAGCAAAATAAAGATATCAGCCCTGCAAGGATAAAATTGGACACCTGAAGTCTACTTGCCTTTTTTCAAACTAGAACTGTCCTAACCGGACTTATGTAATGGGCACAAATGTGTCCATGGGCACAATTATGGTGCGGTTTTGGTGTGGAAACTATTTTCAAGGAATTGAGTCATGTGACCTTGACCTTTGACCTTCTGACCCCAAAATCGATAGGGACCACCTTGAGTCATGGGCAACCCATGTGTGAAGTATTAACATTGTAGATCCATGGGTACTTGAGTTATGTTGGGAAAATAAATGGACAGATAAAGACATGGTGAATCCAGTATACTCCCCCCCCTACAACTTTAGTGATGGGGTATAATAAACTGGCACTTGCAAAACAAGAGTTGAGACAGACTCTTAATAAATATTGAGATATGTCTGTCAAACAGGTACCAGACGTATCACTATTTGACCTGTCTGAAATTCAAGTACATTTCAGATAGAAACAAGTAAATGGAAACATTTACAAACTCAAACATCCTGTTGTAACAGTTCTTGTTTCTTCTTTTCGTAAAAGATTAACATTTCTATATTACAACTATCAAATAAAATATCACGATATCTTGATTTTGGTATCCTATCAGACAGTAAAATTTGTGTGTTGGACAGGTAAAAGTTGTTTCTGGTGGAAATCATTGTATATATCCAAGCTTCAAATTCAGTTCATGAGCAGAGCTCTTCCATCGTAATTCTTGGTTGTTAGGTATGATGTATTGTTGTTTCAGTCGATAATTTGTTCACTTATATGGAGAAGTCTTCGTGTGCCGGTGAAGGGAGACAAATTTTTCCTTTACTGGACACTTATGACCTTAATGCATGGAGGTTTCTTTAACATGCCAATCCCTATTGTGACAGGGGACCTCAGTTTTAATACGCTAACCACTAGACCACAGCCGCCACTCTGTTTTCATAATGTTTATACAAATACAACCATGCACTAAATTCTATCAGTTTTTCCCCCACTTAGACAGTCTAATACATACCTGCAGGTCTGATTCAATGTTCCATTAGGTGAAGTTGCTAATGTGTAGTTTGTATAACCTTCAAGGTCCCAGTTAAACTGGTACTGATATAAAAGTTTCGGCAAAAAGTCAGATGTAAAAGCGATAAGAAAAGCCTGAAAAAAAGATAAGGAATTACCAGCCTGTTACCTGCGTGTTTGAGAATTGCTTATCATTTACATTACAAATTAGCTAGTCTAAAATCTAAATGAAAAACCTATTAGATATGATAAAATCTACTTTATTTACAATGGTGACATTTGAGTACTAGTAACTTACAATGAAATTTTTTTGCTAATTATTAGATTTTAATCTAAAATCTATCTTAAAAAAATTTTTAATTTAAAAAAATGCTAAAATGCAAATATGAAGAAAACCCTATGAAGACAGGGAAGAGAGAGCCAATTCTGTTTGAAAACTGTAAGCAATTTGTACATATTTTATATATATACAGCATACATTACAGATTTTGAAATCTTTGTAAAATATGAATCTAAAAATTCCAGTAAATTACATCTATACCAAAGTAAAACTACAAATAATAAATCCTTAACTACATGTATAGATGGTAATAAACATTAGAAATGACCAATCAAGCCTTACATTGCTTATAACTGCCAACTGAGCGAGGGCATCAAGAATTTTAAACCAGACCCCGATATCTTCTGCTCTGTCTGCTACAGGCCTGCGGGTCTCACAAACAAACTTCTGGGCATCTAGACGAATCTCAACCCAGTTGTTCAGGAGAGCAAACAGAGGTGCCAGAGGGAAGGCAGCCACAAAGATAGTGATGAAACCAAACTGTAAAACTACATAGAATATATGGCTATGTTAAGAAATCTGAATAAGAATGTGAAATATAATTTATGAAAATATATCCCTTGACTCTCATGTAGAGATGGAGGCAAAAAGGTATACAATATGTCCCCCTCAAGCCCTACTCTGGTGAAATTCAAAGAGGATCTCTTTCTGTTTAAAACTAAGGAAGCTCAATGAATGGAGTGACAGGCAATTTAACATTTGTGATAGTCAAACTATTGAGTATCCATAGCATGGAAGACCTAGAAAACTATTAAAGTTTCTGTCAACAGTGCCTGGGTCTTTTCTGCTACCTTAGATTGATGATTTGACTATTCCTCTTATCTTTGAATACTGCTTCATTCTGCCAGTCCAATATTCCATCATGAAGGCAATGAACAAAGCACTCAGTAGACTGATGCATGCTGCTGAAGGCAAAGTTTAATAAGCAGTTTAGCAAATGTGTGAATCCAAGTCCTGAATCTAGAATGACCTTGAACTTTGATGAATGTCAGTGCATATCTGTACATCATTTGTAATGTTTGTGTGAATTATGATGATTGACTCAAAAAACTGCAAGAAGATGTGGGAAAAATAAGCTTTCATGTCTACATTTGAGAATAACCTTGACCTTAGATCAAGGTCAGTCACACCAGAATGTCACAAGTAACATTTGTGTTAATTACGATCAAAGTCAATCAATACTGGAAGGAGATAAGGGCAAAATATAATTTTAAGTCCTAAGTATGACCAAAATACATGAGAGGGTTTAGGAGATATGGCTCTGGATGGATAGAAGGACAGATGCAGGGACAAACAGACTGACAAAGATGTTATTTTTTGCTTCCCTGAAATTTGTTGGGGAGCATAAAAACAAATGTTATTAATCTACAAATCAGTTAATTTTTCCATCTTAGAACATAAGAAAAATGGAAATTATCTTAAAAATGTATGTCCATCATATTTTACAAAGGGGCACAGGTTCATCTCCCTAAATAATGCAAGATTTTATCAAGACAGATCTGGGTACCTTTTAGTTAAATTTATTGTTTCTTAACTTAAGCAATACATTTTTTATTCTTATCCAAACCAGTTCGCAAATGAAGTTAAAAAGGTCAACACACCCATTTCTAAATACTCCTCAAATAATCCCTCATTCGCTATAAGGGTATAATCTACCTCCCATCTTCTTTTTACCGTATTTTTATCCATACTTGTTTTAAATCTATGCACAAACGCCTTTATTTTCCTGAAAAGAATAAAAGACGTGATTGAACAGAGAATGAAATAAGATTTTGAGTAAGCATGATCCACAGATCTTGTAGCTCTACTGGTACACATACGGATAAGTGAAAAGCAATGACAAGATTTTTAAAAAGGTTAAATCACAATTTTTATTTGTCCTTAAAAAACCCCATAGAAATCCCCTCAAGTCAAATTTCACTTTAGACCAACTAGACATTATACTGAATAAAAACGTGTAAGTCTTCCGTTGATATTACTTCTTGTTTATGAGAATTTTAATTTGATCAAGTTTCTAAAATGGCACCTGGTTGAGTTTCATTATGGACAAACTACATCTGATACTCTATATCAATAAAGTCTGAATGTCAATATGCTTTATGGCTTAGGGGGAGCAGTGATTACAATATTTATAATAATTTTGAATGAGGAAATTTGAGAGAGTCCCCAAAATGTCCCCTATGGTGTTCAACTGGTAAATAGGAGATAACCCCTGAGCATAGGCCAAATGTTATTAAGCCATTCACCAACAAACATCACCACATGAGTTAAAGATTCTTGAATAACATGTAACAACAATCAAATATTAACCTATGAAAGAGTTTAATTTTGTTGGTTATATTGCTGTTTAATGTCCCAATCAAGAATCTTTCACTTACATGCATATGGAGACATTAACATGTGCCGGTGAAGGATGACAAATTTGCCTATGTTCCACACTTATAGCCAAAGAGCAGGGAGGGTTCTTTAATGTGCCAACACCTACTGTGACACAGGACCTCAGTTTATCCTGTCTCGTCCGAAAGCCAACCATACCGTTGCTTGGGCTCGAACCCTCGATTCCCAGATCTCAGATTTGAAGTCAAAAACCCTTACCATTAGGCTTCAGCACCCCCCCCCCCCCTTAAAAAAAGAAAAGAAATTTAGTTATACTAATGAAATATAAGGTGAACATGTAATGTTGACATAATGATACATACGGAACAAGTATTTCCTGGGCATTGTTGATCATTTGTTTGCCAATCATAATAACAGCCAATTGTTGTGCGAGCTCCACTAAACAGCCACCATTACTGCACTGAAATGATATATGTATTATGAAATCAATGATATTGTCTGCAGGTAACATAAGCTCTGACAGAATTGTCATATTTGGTTGGTTAAAATCCAAGTCACATGATGACTGTTTATGAGACGATAAGGGGTTACTATTTTCAATTCTTAGTTGACAAGATAGCATTCCTTAGCCTTTCCCAAATAACTTCGAATGTTCAATGTCATTGTTCTTACAAGTCTTTACAGCAGTGTTATTTTCACATCAGGTCATGATCCAGACAGACAGGATTACCCTCCTGGTGGAATTTGAAATTTCATACTTTTAAAGATGATGTTATGACACAGATAAATCTATATTCATAAGAATGAGAGACATGGGTACACACCTCCTCATTTCTTAAGCCAAAAAATCTTGTATAATCTCCAGGACGACCAACAAATCTGAAAAGACACAGCAAATGAAATCAAGTTCTCTGTATAAAATCAAAATAAGCAGCAACAGGCTTTACTCATTCAATACTCTCGAAAACCTGAAACTTAATTTACAGCAACTTTCTTCTCTCTCTTCTCCATGTAATGATAATGCAATTTCTAAAATACATATACATATTATGTAAATAGAACAATGATCTAATATGTGTGTAAATCTCACTATTGTGAAACATGAACCTCAATAGTTTTTCACTGCAATTGAGACATCACCAAAAATAATCCTCATGGTCCACATAGGTCAATTTAGCAGTAAAGGGTCTTTAACCCTTTCACCCCTAAGTATCAAAGTAGTATGCTGTTTTCTATTGTGCTGGACCAGTCTATTATGGTCCGCAATGGTTAATGTGTCAACATCTACAGAGACAAGTGTCCTTAGTTTGCATAGTCTTGCATGTTCTGTTGGGACAAGAAAAAACCAGTCAAGCCACAGGAACCCTTTCCCCTTTCATCTTCAGAAAAATATTGTACCAAAGAGATATTGACCCACTCTCAAGAATGAGAATTAATGATAACATACAGTCTAACCTGCCTAAGGAACCCACTGAATTAAAGGAAAACCTGTCTTATGTGATCTTAATAAGTGGTTCCCAAGTGTTGTTTCCTATATATTCCTTATTTAAGATACCACCTGTCATATGTGACCCTTTTTGCTCCTTCCTTTTGACGGTCTCTTAAAACAGGTTAGACTATAGAATATATAGTTAATAATGAAGAATGTGGTGTATCTGACAAGCATGTACAAAAATCTATCAACTATTGAAGGCTTTTGAAATGAGGTATTCAGAGAGATGGTAACGTTTCGCTAAAAATTAAAATTACCTATATATAGTACTGTAAGATTAAAAGGTGACTAACCTTCCTTTGAAAAATGCTATATAAATAATAGATGAATAGAAGTTGACAAACTGGAATATGAAGACTTTGAATGTAAGCTGATCATCAAATTCTGTCTGTGTTCTGTGCATCTCTGAAAAACCAAAATAAATTACCTGATCAACTTTCATAAAATTTAAAAGGCACTGACCTAAAGCTAGCAACATTTGTTTATGTTTATACTTACGCATTCATCCAATATATAGGATTTCTTATTGTGCGTAACATGGTAAAAATTGTCATGATAAAAATGTTTAAAACTTTTGATTGTTAATTAGTATCAATGACTTATTCACACTCGGTTTGGTTGGTTGTTGGTATTGTTTGTAAATGTTCCTTTCAAAAATTTTTCACTTATATGGTGCCGGTGAAGGGCAACAAATTTTGCCTATGCTCAGCACTTACATGTATGGCCAAAGGGCAGAGAGGGTTCTTTAACGTGCGAACACTTACTGTGACACAGGACCTTGGTGTTACTCTCTCATCCAAAAAAACGGACAGTCAACTGCAGCGTGGCTTGGGCTCAAACTCCTGACTTCATGATCAGCAGTTGAACACGCTAACCACTAGGCCACAGTGACACCCATATTTACACTTTAACTTTACTTTCTAAGGCTAGCAATTAATGAATCTAGAAAATTATATTGATCTTTAATAACTCTACTGGTATGTGTACATACAAATGAAGAGTTATTGAAAAAAATGAATAGCGACATCAACAGATGTTTTATAATAGTCTCTTAATAGCCTTTAGTGGAGATTACTCATCCAACAAAGTCCCTTAAATGGCCTTACAAGAGTCAGACCTGGTTTAATTTCATTTAAAAGTCCAACTACATTAACATATTAAATCTAATACATTCATAGAGTAAGAAAAATCATTCTAATAATGCTAATATCAAATGTGCAATGGAACATATTTCAAACACTGCAATGAAATACATGTAGCAACAACATTGACAGACCACTGACAGATGAACAGTTTTCCAGATATTGCTTTAAATGGAAGCTATTTTGGGGCACCTGCTAATCTGATTTACCATATTTATTGCAGTGTGATGAGTTTATCTCTCCACTACAGTTCTCACTTTAGAAGAGAATGACTATGTTTCCTACTTACCCCACTGTGTTAGTTTTAAGGCTAGCTTTTCATACACTTTTCCAAGGGCCATGATAAGTATCAAGTTGACCACTGCTGAAGAGGTGCTGGCTATCAAAGCGGCTTGTGGACGTAACGTTCTATTTTGGAACAATGGTATACTGACCAGAACTCTATACATTATCACTGCTACTATAAATATCAAGACAAGAGCAATCTGCAAAAAAAATAAATAAATAAAATAAACAATAATATTAATAAGGTAAAATAAAATCAGAATTACGGTTCTCAGGCCTGCACGCATCTCCTTGAAAGCCCCCCCCCCCCCCCCCCCCCCCCCCCACCTTCATGACTGATTTGATCAAGAATTCAATAAAATAAAATCGAGAATTGCGGTACCATGTCTGGTACGTATATTAGTCGCACTTCTGCTTAGTCAGTCAAATGTTTAAAACTTTTAACAAGAAAGATCTGCATATGCAAGCACTTGATTGACAAAGACTTACATAAACGAGGAAAGAAACAAAATTATATTTGTTGGAATTTTATGTTCTGTTATTCCTGCTGATCAGATATCTATCTAACAAAACTTATCATGAAATAAAATTACTCTTAACTTTTCTTGGCAGTTTGCATGCCTATGGCGACTTTTATATTATAATACGTAAATTTACCATTAAAATAACTTCAATTTATTTTTATATGTATCTGTGATCTTACACTCGGCAGCCATGTTGGATCTAATAAGTTCAAGCCCTGACAATGGTTTACTCAGCCAAGAATGAATCAAGCGTTCCATTTGTGATTCTACTGGTTGAACTGCGTAAAATGGAATGACCCTCAGGTGTGAGGGAAAAGGGAGGAACGGGATGGAAGGGAAAAGGGTATTCATGATCAGACAACACTTGTACTTTGGATTAATCAGAGGTTGAGCATTCAATTTTGCTATACATATGATTTCATAGGACATGACTGGGTGCAGCTGATGTAGTTGTACTACTGACCATTATGATGATTACAGCAATACTGGACATTATTCTTGGTATTCGGTCCTTGGGAGGGAAGTGAGGTTCCTTAACTCCTGTAATGGGATTCTTCTCATAAGTAGGGGCTTTGGCAGCATACTCTGGGCGGGGTCTTTCCTGAAATCAAACAAGTCTACAATCAAACAAGTCTACAACCAAACAAGTCTACAAATCAAACAAGTCTACAATCAAACAAGTTTACAATCAAACAAGTCTACCATCAAACACAGGAACCGCATACATTAAGGTATTCAGTTGCAAAGTATAGAATTTTGTACATGTAGGTTCCCAAAACATGCATTCTGGTTAATCTTCATTCATGAGAAATTGATAAGTTTTCACTGATGATAAATACATGTACATACATTGTAAGCCTAAAAGCAACTTCATGCCTTCTGACTTGCCAGCTGTTAACTGGCTCAGTAATAAATGCCATCACCAAATAACAAAACAATTCACATTGACAATCATTTCAGAATATGCTCAAGCACATAATAACAATTATTAATCTGACTCAAAACGGTATATCAAAATTCTAGTTGCTCCACAAAGCAAAAACAATTTTACAGAGTTGAATAAAGATTATCTCCCTTGTTCATTTTGACCTCTATCTTCAGAATTAGTACAGCAGAATTGAACAAATTCATGCATCGAGTGATGTCCAATAATGTTTGTTTCTTTTGTTGATAGGATGACACTAACAAATGATATCCAGAGCTAACATTATTTCAATGGGATAATTAGAGTTATGTTCCATCACCATTGGAGATGCTTTTAACCCTTTCACCACCACAGACCGAAATAGACTGGTCCAGACAATAGAAAAGAGCATACCATTCAGATACTTGGGTTTGAAAGGGTTAAGTCCTGCAAAATGTTATAAAGTATCATATGGTACATGAATTACTGTATACAGGGAAATTTTCTCCTCTGTTTAATTTTTACCTTTTTGGCCCTCTTCATCAGTGGGCTATTCAAAACTTGAATTCTTTCTATTCTTGAATAGAATAATGACAAGGCAGGAAGCTTATATAAAATGGGGCAAAACTGTTTGCATGTGCATTAGGCCAAAAATAACACAGGGCAAAAATAACCCTGAATACATTACCTCTTCTTCCTCAAAGTCCAGAACATCCCAGTGGTGAGCCAAACTAGCATTCTTTCTCTTCCAGTACTCCAGAAATGTAACAGCTGAAATTAAGAAACAGACAGGGATTACACATTCTTAATGAACTACTCTTATAATGTGCAAGATAAAAATAATAAATCATTGGGGGCTCTAAGAAACTTGCTTGAATACAAATTCTAGTCAGCATTTGCATTTTACCCATAGGAGTCCCAAAGTCATCAAGTTTCCACAAATCTGCTTTGGATGGACATAAAGGCTGGTGTACGGCTGGACAAACAAATAAATGGACACACTTGAGGAGCAATCATTAAAAGCATCAAGACTTTGGCTTTGATTAAGTAGAACTTCAGTTGTAAAACTCTGTTTGAAATTGAAAGTCTCTTCATTCTCTCTGTGTAAATTAAAGAATCTGGTGGAAGTATATTTTATGGTCATCTAGATATGCTTGTCAGACTGTTTTTTTTTTTAATAGAACTTAATATATCAGATATATTGCGGCTCTGATATATCATTTATAATGCAAGATCTACATTAGCTCAAAGATCTAAGGTGGTACAGTTTGTAAAAAAATTCTCTTCAATTTGTTTAACTAATGATAACAACATAAAGAAGATACATGGAAAATATAACTAAGAATTGAACAGAAATGGCAGATTTGATTAAGATTTGGGGTTTTCTATTGGAATCGCACTTACATGAAAATAATCCCTAACTGTATTATCAAAAATAAAGGAATGATACACATAAAATAAAATACAAAGCAAGAATGCTACACACTACTGCATTCGGATGAACCAACAAATAAAAATCAACATTCTGAAAGATACCCCTTAAGGAATTGATAAAATAAGAAATTCTGAAAATCACAAAATTTTCAAAATGAAATTTTAAAAAAATATACATTTGAATATCGATGTTGCATGACTTACCCCAGAAAGACACAAATACTGCATAGAAGACTGTCCCCGGGTGATCAAACAGGTAGGCTATCCGGACATACAGACACACATCAGATAGAAACCAGTACTCACATCCTACATCCTCATCACACAGGGGACACATCAGGTACTTCTCACCACTCTCACATACATCATTTCTGAGGAGAAACAAGAAAAATAATCAGCAAAAATAATGTATGCTCCCAGAATAATGTCTCTGTCTTTTGAGATACATTTATGCCCTTGACTAAGCAGCAAGTTTTAACCACTGTGATCTTGAAATTATACATGGGGGAGGGAGACCAAATCTACAGACTTTTAAAACTTATTTAGGCCAAAAACACAACTGTTTTAGTCTAACACTAAAACAATTTTGTACTACTGTGGTTTAATGTTAAAGATTGGTGACTTAACATCCCCAAAATATTCAGGACAATCAAACATGGTGGCTATACTGAACATATGCAAGAATGAACCAGGCGTTAATTCTGTTTGTGAAAAAAAGAGATATACATTTCTGGTAACCAGTTCCAACAAACCAGCTGATGCAAGATGCTGATCATGTTTTCTCTTATTGATATTCAATGCTGCATCAACTACTACCTTCGAGCACTAATTTATTATAGAGATTTAAACATCCAAAAGTACTGTTTTACAATTTTTTTTTATTGCAAATGAGAAAAAGGTACAGTCAACTTGGCAAATAACGAGATCGCATATAACGAGGTACTGGTTGTTATGAGAAGATTTCTATTCCTGATGCACTTTCCATGTATTACTTTGTGATTCCTAATAACGAAGATCGACTATAAAGAGACAAAAACCTTGCTCCCTTCAACTTCAACCTTCAACCTTTAATGCCTTAATACAAATTTAGAGAGATTCAAGGCCCAAATATTTTTTATATATAGTGCATACAGTATCATTTTCATGGACTGTATATACCATATTTTACATATTTGTATGTAATCTAATTCAGCAGCTTGATATGTGCATTATTTCAGGTTAATAGATCAGCATAACTTGCAGAAAAAAATCACTACAGAAAAACTTACGATGGAGTATCCTGGAACAGTGTGAAGACCCCATACATAAACACAATGATACCCACAATGGACGCTGGAAGCAGCCATGCTGTGTAGAAACCTGAAAGGAGGAGCATCACAAGGTCATCCATAAAAGTCCCTCACCTAAAGCAGTGTCATAAGGAATAGTATGAAATGTGAATGCTTGGTGTCTTACAATCAAAATATACAGTGTAGTGATCAAAGGGGAACGTAATCCTAAAGAAAAGTTGATTTGATTTTATATCATAGATTTTTTTATACAAAGTAGGGGAATGAAAATAAGTATACATGTGAAAGATTGATATGAATTATCTCTGTATAGATGTACAATGCACACACTGTGCTTCTATGCTTATGTGTAAACAAGAGGCCCAATGGGCCTATAACGCTCACCTGAGTAATACCAGCATAAACATTAAAGACATTAGCTGAAAAGTCACAAATGCATTCAGTTTTTTCATTCTATGCAGCCCTTCTAAA